>JAVXUL010003163.1:0-12806 GCA_035590515.1 Trichilia minutiflora | reverse complement strand
GGATCCCCAGGTGAGTGTTATGTGGTAGCCTAGGGTTGACCTGGGAGAGAGGTCACCTAGGTGAGTGGAGGCTGCATAGGTGGATCGTTATGTGATTATGGTTGTGTTGTGATGTTGTGATGAGGTTGAGATCCGTCCACCTATGAGTCTTGTCGAGTTAGTTATGGATGTTACCCCATGACAGCTCAATGCAAACGTCAGTGGTGAGCACCTTTTCTGATAAAACTGCACATTCTTATGACTGTTGCATTTTAAATCTGTTTTCCTAAATAGCATGATTTCCTGTATACAAAATTCACTGACGGTCTCGGAACGCCCACGGCCAGGGTAGTTACCGGGAGAAGAGCTAGCCCAATGACTTTATAATATGGTTTTGGAAACTTTATTTGAATATATGCATATGCGCATTACATAGTTTTAATTATATTTTACTTCGTTCACTCACTGAGTATATTCCCGTATACTCACTCCCCTCACCTCTCAGTTTCAGGGAAAGCGACAGGATAGGTTCAGGTGGTGGTGATCGCTCCAGAACTGAAGGCTCAGGTATAGTCAGATTGACCCACCTGGTAGATACCGTAGTCCACTGGTGTTCATTTGGTTTTTCTTTTATTATTGAACTTTTATAAACGATAAACAGATTTGTAATAAATATTTAAACTTGTATTGAGGGACAGATTGACCCAATGGATTTTTTTTATTTAGATCAATGTTTTATGTATTTGTGCGCACCGATTTTATTTGAAGTATTTGTGTCCTTGTTTACATCTATTGGGAGTTTGGGTGTTAGGTTGGTTTGTTATTAGAAGTGTTCTGCAAACAGGTTTTGTGAATACCTTACAGACCTACAGGTTATATTCTGTGTGAATGAGTACACCCTGGAGGTCTGTGGCGATTGTCACATGTGGGACCCACGGATTGGGGTGTGACAATGTGACTAAAGTGATTTGACATCAGAGAATGAGAATGATGGGATGCTTTATCTTGGGATAATATGCCAGTCGCTTTTTATTTAAGGGACGTGACATCCATCAAGCCTGCTACTGTCAGACCTTCTGAGATTCAACGGGGGATAGGACATATATCTGAAATTTGTCAGGGCGATGCTTTTTACTACAGGGTCTTTGATCATTAATCATTTCCATTTTTGATGATCACTAATGGCTAGGGAGCTTGGATGGTGGACAGCCAGGGTCTTTGAAAGGCATGTGGTCAAGAAGCCTAGATGGTGGGTAGCTAGGGTCCCTGAGAGATAGATGGTCAGGAAGCCTGGGTGACGGGTAGCCAGGGTCCTTGAGAGGTAGGTGGTCAAGAAGCTTGGATGACGAACAGTCGGGTGACACTGTTACGGGAATCGGGGGTGAGAGATGCCTCCACGTGTTCGTCCGGATTTTTACCCAAATAGAATTATTTTTCATCTTTGATAAAACAAACCCTATAGGTCATTTGAACGAATTTTATATAGGCTGCTAGATTTTCTTCCTTGTTATATTCAGTTGAACGAAACAAACATTTCATTCGAATGAAGTTTTGCTCCCCCTCTGGAATTTTTACCGAGCACAAATTCGATTAAACGACTCTCAATTCGTTCGAATGAATCATAGTTCGATCAAATGAATTTTATCCTTCATTCGATCGAATCGTTGGGGCTATTAATAAATGGTCGGCCTTCATCATTTTTCACTTGTTTTTTTCTCTCTCTATTATTCAACTGTACCTCTCTTGCTTTTCTCTCATTATCCTAACATCCTAAACTCTCTTCTCTATCATTTATAAACACTTTCCTCTTTGTCACTCTCTATTATTAATCACATTCTTAAATTTCATCATAAGTGGAAAGGGTAAGAGGACTGTTTATGACACCACCCGTGAAGTCCATGATGGAGAACGCGAACGACGCTCTAAGGCAAGGTATGGTGAGGACATCTTTCTGTCCAAAACTTTAGCTACCAAATTTGTTAAGGAATTTGCTAAAAGAGAAGTGAACCCAGGATGTATCATAGACCCATGGGTAGTTAAGACCTTTGGACTTGAGGCATTTTTTAGGTTTCAAAAATGGGATAATTTGTTAACACTTAATGAACCTGTATATCCGCAGTTGCTGAGATATTTCTTTAATAACTTAGAGGTTAAGGTGAGTGACCATGCTCTTGTGTCTAAGATAAAGGGCGTAACTATTTTTTTTACCCGAGAGGCCTTAGTTAAATTACTGGGATTCTCAATATAGGTTGGGATGGGTTTTTTATGACTTATTGGGTTAGGGGTATGGGTTTGACCACACACAATTTATATGCCAACATAGGTGATAGTGAGCTTGCTCTTCCCGAGGGTTACACTCACCAAAACCTAACATTGTCCGTCCAATGTAAAGTGTTACAACTTCTTGTAGCCATAGCCATTTTGCCCAAGGGTGGGCACTCAACCGATGTTAGCTATATGGAGGAATTTCTCCTCCACAACCTCATGACCCTTTCACCCACCAACCTCTGTTAAATCATCCTTGAGTCTATGTATTGGGTTGCAAAGCATAAGATAGCGTTCCTCTTCTATGGTCAGATCTTGACTTTAGTCTTCAAATATTTCAGGGTGCCACTTGCTGAGGAAGAGACCATAGACATTTTGGCTTTAGAATATTTTGATGAGAGGTCTTTAGGGCTGATAGGCCTACAGAGGCATGATTATGGGTCTTGGATTCGCAAGTCTTCTACTTTTTGACCTCAGTTAGCCCCCAAGACTTTCTCACAGCACACTCCATCCGATCTTCCTCCCTCTTCTGACCTCAGCCCTCTTTCGCTCTCCACTGCTGCTCCACCTCCTTCCTTTTTTGATTAGGTATCTGCTCAAGCCCTACAGGATCAAATTAATAGGCTTGATACCTTATACGAGCCTTCTTTGATGGCATGGATGATCGGCTTGATCACTTTAGTTCCAAGTTTGATAGCTTTGAGAGTCGACTAAACCATATGGACAGTTCCTTTGCTGATTTGCAAGGACAGATTTAGTCCTCTCAGGCTTGAGTGGACTCATATCTAAAGGACATCCTTGAGCACCTTCGTTGGATATTTTGATTACTAGGTCTCGACACATTTTTTTTATCATTTGTATTTTCTATATTTTGCATTTGACTTTTTTTTTACTTAGTTCCTTTCATTTTTGATTATACCAAAGGGGGAGAACACTTATGTGCTCAATGTGCTTATTATTATAAACTCTTTATGCTCTTCTATTGAGATTATTGTAAAATCTTTGGTTTTGTATTGATTTGGCTTATGATGAATTCAGTGTGCTCTTGTATTGATTTTGATTTGACTTATGTGAATTCAAAGTGCCTATATTGAGCTTATTATTGTACAATCTTTGATCTTGTATTGATTTGGCTTATGATGAATTCAATGTGCTCTTGTATTGATTTTGATTTGACTTATGTGAATTCAAAGTGCTTCTATGTGCTTAATTGTGCTTCTATGTACTTTAGTTTTTTTGTGACTTGTATTATTTTGTTGAAAGTGGCAGGGGGAGCTCATACTTACTCATTATTTTGTTATCATAAAAAAGGGAAAGATTGTTGATATGCATGTCACGGCTCTCACTTTTGATGATAACAAAATAGATGACCAAAGAGAAAGGGAAGAACAAGGGCTCAAATCAAATCAAACAGAGAGCTTTAAAGTTTTTATGTATTTTATTTATTCATGTTGTAAATATGACAAGATTACGCTCAAATTAACTTCTGAAAATTTCTCTCATAAAAAAGTCCATAAATCCTCATGATTTTAAATCATTTTTGGTGAAATGACTTTCCAAAATGTCCCCCAAACAATTTTTTATGGAACCCAAAAGTCTAGAATCAAGAGAGCCTCAAAATTTTCAAAGACCAACCATTTCGGTTGAACAAACATGGTGGTTTGTTCGAACAAATCATGCTTTCTAAAATATAAGGAATTCAATTTTTGTCGGTTGAACGAATAGGTTGATTCGTTCGAACGAACTAGTGTTTTCTTAAAAAACAGGGGACTTGATTTTTTATCGATCGAACAAATAGGGTTATTCGTTCGAGAGAAGTCACTGCCATCTTTAAAAACAGGGGACTTGATTTTTGTTCGTCGAACGAAGGATGAATGTTGTTCGAACAAAGTAACCACTTCAATCGAACGAAGTATACACCTCATTCGAACGAATTGAAGGCAATTTATGACCGTGATCCAAGAGCCTATTCGTTCAAACGAATTGTTGCAGATTTAAAAAATAACGGCTAGTTTTTCTGTCTAACAGTCATATTTTTTCAAAAACTATAAATAGTCCTCTCATTTGTTTTTGCAAGTATTCTTTGATGCCTAGAATCACTGTTATATTGATTTAAAGTGCAAAAACACTTATTTGAGCTTAATCCTTCATATCTTTAGATATTGTATGAAAACTCTAACTCATTATCTATTCATCTTTGTTTTCTTTTGAGAAGGGTTGATTATTCCATTGTAAAATCTTAGTTTATTTGTTCTTGTATTAAGAGTGATTAGAATTGTAGATCACTTAAAGAATGAGTTAGTTGTAAGGTTTGGAGGTGAGCCATTGCAAAATCTCCGGTTGTACAAGGTTTGCTTTGGGTATCAAGGTGTGATATAGTGAAATTCTCAAGAGAGTTTTTGAGGAAAGTGTATATAGGCTTGAGGTTAATTGAACCACTATAAATCGTACTCCACATTCTTCTCTTACCCTAATCTCTTTATTTGTATACTTTTGATGGTTGTGGGATTTTTATAAGATTGAGGTGCATCTTGAAATAAATTTTTAAAACCCAATTTACTCTCTCTTTTGAGTTGCAAGATTTCAGATATCGCTAATAATATTCTTTTAGCGATGACAATGTTATAACTAAAGTTTATAAATTTATATTAATTATTTTTTCTCTTTTTGTGATGATGTTGTTTTTATTGTCGTTAAATACTTTTTTCAGCGATGAAATATGTAAAAGTATTGTCACTAGAGGCTTATTTTCTTGTAGTGAACTGGCAAAACAATCTACAAAGATAAAATTGCACAAACCCACGATAACAAATAATCGACAATTTGATCTCTCTCCGTATCATCGTTATTAATGGACCAATTTTGCTTTTGCTTTTGTTGTCGTTATTATTTTCCATTTCTATTGAATTCTTTTGTTATATAACTTATGTTGTAATTATTGCTGGAATCTTGAAAGGGTTTGTATGATTTTCTAATGGGGATTTGATTTGGGAAAAATGAGAAGATAATTTGTTGTTTTGTTAATTCATGACAGTGAAAGAAGTTTGGATCTCTATGGGAGAAAAAGAGAAGCTTTGGGAAGAACAAACGTGAAGAGGCCTGAGGTAGAGATGATTGTGTTAAATGGATTTGAATTATATATCTATAGAGAGAGAGATCAAGGACGGAAATTGACATATTTGGATCCAGCCCAAATCCGCAAACTGATCTTAAAATTTTATACCGTATTAATCTGCAAACTGATCTTAAAATTTTATACCGTTTTCACATTTTTTTTATGTCCGATGCGAATATTTTCGAATCTGGATCTCCTAAATTTTTTTTCAATATAGGCCAGATCCAAATATTTTTGACACCCCTCTTAATATTAATCCATGCACATCTTCCAAAGGAGGTTTTTTAGTTCTAGAGTTTATGTTAATCACTTAAGGTGTTGTAATCTCCTCCTAAGCCTTTCATTAACCTCATAATGCATTTATCATCAGAAAATATCAGACCAATGACCCTTAGATTATCGACAAACATTTTCATCTTATTGTAATAATCATTCATAATCATCTCCATTGGCATTTTCTTTATCATCTCCATTGCTTCTTCAATCAAACCAGCTCGGCTAAGAAAATCAGCCATGCAACCGTAATGTTTGTCTTTAAAAACTCATAAACAGATTCCATCTCATTAAAAAGCTTTCTTGATTCATCAATTAGACCTGCGTGACACCATCCGGTTTAATTCCATCCTCTATCATTCTTGAGAAGTAAACAAGCGATAATTTTCCTGAGCCATGCATTTCATGCCCAACCAGCAGTGCATTCCATGTAAACAAAATTCTTGTGTTAGCTTGACTCAAAATTTTTCATAGCAGTGTTAACATAACCACATTTCGCATAAAAATCCACCAGCTCAGTTTTCAAAAAATAATCCACTCGAATTTCATTGCGTTTAATGTAATCATGAATTCTCTTGCCTTGTTCTATTTCTCCGAGTTGTGCACATGCCGAAAGTGCAGAAACTAACGCAATAGCAATATTTAACTCCATCATCTCATCAAATAGTTGAATCACCTTGTCCCATTAATCACTTCTTGCATATCCTGCTACAAGAGTACCACACGGCACAGCATCACGAAACGGCATTGCAATAAATAATTCTCTCGCTTTTCCATAACACCTGCTTTCCTGTAACATCAATCAAGGTATTATAAGAAAAAACATCTCTGTAAGAACTTGCATCACACAGTTTGGTCGCATCATTTAAGCAAAGAGAAACACAGTACACACGAACGAGAGAATTAAAAACAAACACATCATCGACAAACCCAAATTTCAAAACTTGAGCATGAATCATTGGTGCCATTGCATGAGAATTGAGCTGAGAACAAGATTTAAAATCACCACGGCACATTCATTTCAACATTTTAAAATCAGACCGTGATAACTATATCTTATTTTGAATAAAGAATATATATAAAGTTTACGGCTGATGAGTTTGACTCCGTGGATACAGTTAGAGATAAAACAAACCCTAAAGGTCAAAGGTCAAACCCTAGCCATGTGTTCAGAGGGACATAAGCGAGGTCTGATGTAGTATTCAATGCAACCACCATGGTACATGTTGATGCAAGAAGTTGATGTCGTCCTCAACCTTGAGCACCAGTTAGTCTTCTCTTCTCGTTCCTTGACCTAGAATTGCAAAACACTGAACACCTCAGGGATAAAGCCGGTTTTCCGATAAAAACTCTCCGATACTTAAGTTAGAGAGGGTTTTACTTAATGTATGAAAGAGGTGTGCATGCATACAAGTATGAAAGCATGAAAAGCATAAAAGACATGAAAGGCATAGAACGTTCTATCCTCTGAGAGTAATGCAGAACGTAACTAAAAAGTGTGTGTGAATGTCCTAGAATGAGTTAGAATGTCATAGAATGTTAGAATGTACCTCCCTCAATTTCTGGATGCTGTATATTGGAAGCCTAGAAGTTTGTATCTTTGGACACGTCTTGCTGCATGACTGACGTGCCCAGGACAATCTACTGCAAAAGTCAGGGGGCGTGCGAAACTGTGATACTGTTCCTTGTCACGTTATCCTTGAGACCCCGAATGTACGTTCCTTCGAGTAAAGCTTTCAGTTCTCCCAAGAATGAAATCCCCTAGTTCTCGGGAGGCCCTTATACAGCGGGTTATGGCTTTAATGATGCCAGAATATAATGTTGTGGAGACCTGTATACCCCGAGCACTTGCGAGTCCCTGTCGTTTTATAAAGAACATATCAGTCCAACCTCCTGAGCCCAAAAGGCTTGCCGTTGAAGGTCCTGATCCTGAGTGCGAGTTAACCACGAATAACTCGAAGGAGACCCTCTAACCAGTAGCCTTGGGCAGAGTGCCCGAGGCGATCTAGCTATCTCTCATATGATGTAGTCGGCTTTTCGGGACGACGCGTATCAAGGAGTCCACTCGGGGGTAATATGCCTGTATGGTAGGGTTGGACAAAAGCGTAGAGATGGACCTGGATCTGTGGGCTGGGCCTCGACAAAATACCCAAACACTAAGTCCCCCAGTTTTTAATGAAAAGAGACTTTAATTGAAAACTGATCAACTTCTGCTCAGCTGGCATGGGTTGCCATTACGTTTTGGTTACCTTCTTAGGGAATACAACCATCACTACACGCGTTGTCACCCCATTGATAGATCAGTTTGAAAGGCCGCAATACTCGGGTCATCATAATTAATCGTTAGGGGGGATCCCACTTTATTTAAAATTTGAAAAGAAACTGACCCTTAACGTTTTGTATTCGGATAATGTGGCATCCCCCTATCCGTTGGATCAGAATCAATGATCGGATATTTAATCTTTGGTTTGTCTATAAATACCCCTTACATTTTTCTAGAAACCTTTTTCTTCCATTTCTATCTTCACTTGCAAGCAAAAGCACTCAAGCAAGGGCACTCCGAGCATTTCCTTCTTTGTCAAGGCATTCTCCGTTGTTCTGAAGATCTCTCAGCACTCTCAGCTTTTCTTCTCTCCGAACAAGTTTGCAGCACATCACATTTAGTAAGTATCTTCTCACCTTTCTTCGGATTTACGGCTATATTTTTCTGTACTTGTGGATAAAATATTGTAGATGCATGTTTAGGTGAAATAGGAAACCGTTAGGGTAGGACGTCTGCTAGGGACCGAGTAGAAAGATATCATAGGGTTGTCAGTGATCCCTACACATCCGCCTGACCCTTTTTTATCCCTTGTTTTGATGAGCAGAAATGACATCTGTTTCTCTTCAACCCGACCCGGGACTGTTGAAGGGGGAGATAACGTAGAAGTGGGCTTGGAGTTAGTGGCCAGCTCCGAGCCTATTTCTGAGATTCGATCTCCATACGAGCAGGATTGGCTCACTTCCACAGTCCTGGAGACCGACTTAGAGGCCTACATGGCCCTTTTTGACATTCCCAAAGATATATACCTCCGAGCTCTCGAGGCTAGTGAGATGCCCAGCCATCCTTCCGAGGGCGAAATGTCCTTCAACGAGGAGTTGTTCAACTTAGGGGTCAGGTTGCCTCTACAACTATATTTTTGTATACTCCTAGTCTATATGAGAATAGCCCCCTACCAGTTGAATCTGAACAGCTGAAGAATATTGGTAGGGTTATACGTACTGTGGGGGCAAATATTCAACTCCCCACCCGTCATAGAGGAAATAGAGCATATGTTTGTGCTCAAGAAGAACCTCGAAAAAAACTCTGGGTGGGTATACCTTCAAGCCAGATCTCGGAAGCCCAACTCGATCAAGGGAAATCCCACAAGCAACAAGGACTGGAAGAGCAAATGGTTCTTTGTGGGAGGAAACTGAAACTCTGAACCACACCTTCCTGTACCAAGTGCATTTTGTGAACACTTATTTTGGTCGGGAGAGTCGGGGCTGAACTCCCGTAGCCTAGAAATCATAAGACAGGCTAGAGACCAATCCCCGGATCAAAAATGGTTACTTTCTGATTCAAGCTTACTCGCCTTAGGCTTAGTGAAGACGTACCCGACTAGAGACTTCATGTTCCTAACCAGAAAAAGTTTTGTCCAGAGTACAGTTCCTTCTTGAGTGCCCGAGTCCATAATATATATTTATATTTTTACTGTGAATATCACTGACTCTCCATTTGTTATTTTACAGAAAGCACTATATCTTTTAGGAAGCCCTCTACCCTGTCCTCTCTGAGTAAGCTGGTCAAGAAGAAGCCGACCGAGGCCTCCACTGGTGATGCCTCAAAGCAAACGCCCCCTTCTGGAAAACAGTAAGGTCGGGGGGAGATAATCATGAGAAGGAGGAGTCAAGGGTCCTCGAACTTTGACTCTGGGTCCGTATCAGTTGTTGCCTTGGACAAAGGCAAGGGCATCATGGTGGAGAAGCCACCACTGGGTAAGGGGCAGAAGAGGCCCCAAGACGACCCCCCGGTTGCCTCAGCAGCCAAACAAATAAGAATCAGGGGGTCGGGTCCCATAAAATCCAAAGTGGGCCGCTTGTTTGGGGTGAACAAGATAGCCGAGTTAATGGTGGGAGACATCCCTGAGCAAAAGCACAAGCACTTTGTCCATCTGCTCAACTTGATTAATGACGTTGGGTGGCACGTGTCTCCGTTCATCGTCGATAAGCTAGATAAAATAGGGGATCTCGAGGCCATTGACTTCATATACAAGTAGGGTCTGAAGGTGAGTGCAACATTTAGATTTTTTATTGCATGCTTGTAAGTTTCGGGTCACTAATATTCTTCCCAATAGCAGGCATGCTACCAGATGAAGCAACAGATCGAGGCTCGGAAAGACGAGACGAGTAAGATTAAAAAGCTTGAGAAGGAGAACGCATTTGCCCTCAAACAGCAGGAGAAGGCGGAAGCTCAGCTGGCCACTGAGAGCACTTAGTGGGAGGCCAAAGAGGCTGTATAGCAGAAAGAGAATGAGGAGCTCAAGCTCCGGATAGCCTCGATTTAATCTGCACACTTGGGGGTCAACCTCGAGAATGCCAACCTGAAGTCTCAAATTAAACTGCAGCAATCCAAGGTGGAAATATTGAAGAAGCAATTGGCCAGGGAACCCGAGAGACTCCGGGTTGCAGTGGAAGCCATCGAGGCAGAAGGGGAGGCCTCGTTAAATCAGGCGATCGACCTGACCTGCCAGACCTTCCATAAGAAATACCTCGATCTTGACCTCGGATAGCTATACGAGGCACTGGGGAGAGAAGTACCCAATTTTGGGGCTCGTGGTACTGAAGCAGAAAAAGAAACCCTCGCCTCGGGCACTGCCCAAGAAATCCATGCAAACCCTCTTGCTACATCAAGTCAACTTCTGTCGGATCCTGCCTCAGATCCGACTCCTCAAGATCCTACTGATGTAAATGAAACCCAGTAGGGTCAGATATTATAATAATTTAATACTTCAATAAAATTTATGTTTTCATATACTCTGCTCCGTACATTCTGTTTTGAATACCTGCAATATTTCTCCGAGCACATTACTTAGAAAAATTTCTCAGATAAAACATTCAGCTCAGTACAAATAGCTAAAACAGTTCATTAACTCGGTGAAGATATCTGAATAAAGGATTTAGAAAATTTTTCACCAATAACAATGCTCGGGCTGATTCATAAACATATAACTTAAATATATCCGGTAAAAGGTCCTGAGAGCATCACTTAGAAAAATCCTAATAAGTAATACACTCGGCTCGATACGAATATCCAAGAACAGATCAGCTCGATAAAGAAATCTGATCAGATAACTTAGAAAAAATTACATTAAGGATAATGTTCGGGTTGATACATAAATATGTAACTCATATATATTCGGTAAAATCTCCCAAGTATATAACTTAGAGAAATTCCTTTAAGCAATACATTCGGTTCGACATGAATATCCAAACGCTTATCATCTCGGTGAGGACATCCGACTGAATAACTTAGAAAATATTTCATTAAGAATGATGCTCGAGTTAATATACACACACATGGCTTAAATATATTCTGAAAAAGACCCCGAGCACATAACTTAGAAAAATTTAACTTAGATACATATTCGTCTCGGATTGATATGTAGCCATATAAACTGTCGCTCGATTCGGTAAGAATATCCAATCAAACAACTCAGAGAAATCCCAATAACTCACAAAGTTAATTCTACATGGATTCTCGAGCGTCTAATTCATACAAAATACTGTAAATAATGGAATAATCTCGATATAGGTGCCCAAATGAAACACTTAAACAAATGAGGAACATACCGTTTCGCGTCGAATAATTCAGACAGAATATCGAAGATAGATAAAATCGTCTCGGTCTGGATATCCGAATAAAATACTTAGGCAAAATAAGAATATGCCATTTCGTGTCGGGCAGTCCAACTGGAACACCGTAGATAGACGGGATCGCCTCAGTATAGGTATCCGAATAAAAAACTTAGGCGAAACAGAGGATATACCATTTTGCATCGGATAATCGGCGATGATCATTCAAAATATCATATATATTTATCACAAAGAGATAACAGCACAAAGTCAATATGTCATTCTCATTAATCATTAAAGCAGGGGAAAACATTTACAGGATGGTCTGTTAAATAATCTGACTATAAAAATAAAGAGCATACAATAAACACAAATTGTAGACAGCATATGGTCTCGAGTCCCGAATGATGCAATATAACACAGAGTTAGAATCGGGAACAATATAATCTGCTCAGAAGTTCTCCCCTTATAATGAAGATGACTTGGCCTTACAAGTATAAGGTCTTCTCTAGACACTTTGGTACTTGTAAAAGAACTAAAACCATTAGTCAGTCTCGGACGACGTGGCCCGAAATCTGTTCATCGGGCAATGAGGTCCATATGGCCTCGTCTGGAATCCATTCATCAGGTAAAAAGATCTATATAGCCTAGCCCAAAATTTATCCATCGGGCAAAAAGTTCTATGTAATCTGACCCGAAATTTGTATATTGGGTAAAGAGGTCTTTATGACCTGTCTTGGAATCTATACATCGGGCAAAAGGTTTATATGGCCTCGAAACAACATGGTTCTATAATTAATAAACATCCTTGGCTCGAAGATAATACGGTCTCATTGGCCTAAGGTCTTCTACTTAAAAGATTGTGCTCACTTCAATCATTAAAATCAAACCTGAGTAGAGTACTCAAGAGAGAGGCTCGGCGTGTATTCTTTGTGGAGCAGATGTTCAAGATGCTGGTCACGAGATCGGGGGATCTATTGCCAAAAGGATCGGGTCAAGGATAGTAGATTTTTAGTCTGTCTGCATTCCATGACTTTTTTATTGGAGTGCTGCTCAGGGTCTCTAGTTTGTATACCCCTGGTTTGAGTAATTGAATGACTTTGTATGGCCCTTTCCAATTAGCTCCAAATACCCCTTCACCCGGGACTTGGGTGTTAAAAGTCACCCATCGGAGGATAAGATCTCCTCTCTGGAAAGTTCAACGTCTGACTTTTTTATTATAGTATCAGGCTACCTTTTGTTGGTATGCTGATACCCGAATCGCGGCCTCATCTCTCTTTCCGTCTAACAGATCCAACTC
>JAVXUL010003152.1:0-12807 GCA_035590515.1 Trichilia minutiflora | reverse complement strand
CGACACTTGGACTCACCGGACTATACTATAACAAGACTACCTATACTTGGGTACATAATCTAATTGAGATCAATAACCAATTGGTGATGGTCAAGAATCTCACTCTCAAAGTATTGTCGATATGATTTCTAATGTGATTGCTAAGATTCAACCATATAATTAAACTTTTCTCTTCACTTTTTTACAACTCTTGCTTTCATGCACTGGGGCTGAGGCATAAGCATATCCTGTCATTTAACATACTCATACACTTTTGATAATTAAACTTTAAGAGGAGCATAAATCTGGTTCTTAATCAGAGGCTTTATGATGCTCACCTTCTCGCCTCGGGTTAAGTCAAAATCTAAGTAAGACTAGTCTCTTTTGTTTTCAAATCTAGGGCATTTTTTAAGTCCCTTCTACGATTAACTTTTTCTTTAAGCCTCTGGTTATGGGGCTTGTCTTTTTTGGGCCTTGTTGCTAGATCATTGTTCTTTATTCTTAGTAGCAGTGCTTCTATTGAAGCTCAAAATCTCTACTTTACAAATCTGGTTTATTGTCTTCATAACATTATCTTTTGGCTTTATTAGAAACCTCTGAGTAAAATGGTTTCGATTGTTCCTTTCCATAGTTGTCCATTGCTATTCATTTTTTATTCTTCTCCCTCAGACTTTCTCAAGGAATGACTTTTTGTGTGCTTCCTACAGATGGTGTCAACTATTGATGTACAAAGTTGGTGGGATATTCTCTTGATATGAAAGATCTTGAATCGACTTTTAACACCGTACAATAATATAAATAACTTTGATCCACATCCTTGCTCACTTATAAAATAATGAGAGGTTTAAATGATTTTGGATTCTCTAATGTAAAAACTTCAATGTTTAAGTTAGTAAGAGCAAATGGATGAAAAGTAGAAACTGAATGAAGCTGAGAGATGGTTTATTAATACTCCCTAGAACTGGTTTGTGTTTTTATTGTAAGATAGAAAGTTCAATCTCATTGGGTTTTAAAAATCTAAAAAAAGTCTCATCCCTATTAAAGATAGTATGTTTTTATATTGAAACTGCAGCATGTCCCATAGGTTTTGCCTATTAGTCTGAATATCGAAGAATGAGAGTGATTTAACAACCTGCAAGAGAGTAGCGTGTAAGTCCATCTTGATTTCATTATGCCATTATCATTATTTGGTATGGTCATTAGTTACCTTCTACACACATAAAAGATAGTCTGACACATACCATGAGATACTGATTTTGAGGAACAATAATTTATGAAGTCAATAGTGTGTGTCTATTTTTATAACACTCTTATTTTTTATTAGATTATATGATTGATCCACCTCTGGAGCGGGAGATAAAGGGGATCTAGCTCAGGGAATGGATTCCTAAAGGATCAGTATATGGGAGTACTATTTAACTATGCAAAGAATTGCCTTAGAAACGTATGGTCTTGTGTTCTCAGGGATTGTCACAAAACTTATTATCTGTCTTGAAACTAGTGTCAATTGTTATTAAATTCCTAACATGGTCCACATGGTCAAAGAGTACAAAGTACCTATTATAGTGGACTTGACCAATTACTATTATAAGTATCTTGGGAATCAAGTCAAGATTTACTTAAATCTTCTTGATCACGTGGGTAAGGCCTGACCTATTTTCGTAGCATAGTAATTGATTTTATTTCCAGCAGATATGATTGAATAGACACATACTAATACATAGAATATCCATAAATTAAAAAACTATGGATATTAACTGAATGATTGCATGTCCAGTTAATCATATCTATTATCTAAAGGTAATTATTTTCATTTAAAATTAAATTTTCTCTCTTAAAAGTGTTTAGCAGATAATAAAATGAATGAATGAATTATTAAAAAAACTTGATATTATCGTGGCATAGTAGTTGATTTTATTCCAACAAATATGAATGACTGGACATATAATAATTCATATAAATCCATAAATTAAAAAAACTATGGATATTATCTAAATGATTGCATATCTAGTCAATTATATCTGTTATCTAAAGGCAATTATTATCATTTAAAATTAAATTTTTTTTCTCTTAAATGTGTTTAGCAGATAATAAAATAAATGAGTTATTAGTAAAACTAAATATAAAAGACAAAATCAAGGTTAAGTTTGTAAGAGGGATATTAATGGTGAAACAAAAAATGTATGCTTATAGATTAGTTGTTAGTGATTTTTGAATGCGACATGAGTACTGGAGTTATTAGAATTTAAGTGATTTTAAAAGTATGAATTAAATTAACTTTAAAAATAAAAATTAAATTGATTTCAAAAATAGAAATATAATTGATTTTAAAAATAAGAATTAAATTAATTTTAAAAGTATGAATCAAACTTGTTTAGAAAGTAGGAATATAATTGATTTCGAAAGTATAAACTAAATTGATCTCAAAATTATTAATTAAATTGATTTTAAAAATAAGAATATAACTAATTTCGAAGGTAGGAAGTTAACTAAATGTAGTTTTTTTTTAAATACATTATCTTGCTTATTTTACCTTAATTGAATGTATTATTTTGCTTTGACTAAATGTATTACTGTATCTTGGTCGATAGTAGATTTTTAAAGCATATATTTAATTGATTTGGAAATAAGTTAAATTTATACTTTTGAAATAATTTAAAATCAAATTTTAAAATTAATTAAAATCAACTATCAAAATTAATTAAATATATACTTTCAAAATCAGTCAATTTGATACTTTTGAAATTAATTAAATTTAAAATTTTGAAATTAGTTTAAATTATATTTTCAAAATGAATTTAAATAATATGGGTTTTTAAAGTATCAAAAAATTTTCGATGAAGAATTTTATTGTCAAAAGTTATTCTATTTATAATAAATACTGTTTGAGTAAAAATCTGGACGATATATGGAGGCCTCCCCAGTAGACGTCTGTCACCTCCGATCCCCGCAACAGTATCACCTGACCATCGCCTCTCAAAAACCTAACTACCTACCACCCAGTCTTCTTGACTTGTGCCCCTCATGAACCTAACTGCCCACCACCTAGTCTCCCTGACTCATACCCCTTGGGAGCCTGACTGCCTACCACCTAGTCTCCCTGACTGATGCCCCTCGAGATTCTTAACTACCCATTTCTCAAGATTCTCGACTGCCTCTTTTCAAACTATTGCCTTTTGCCCTTTTCAGAATCCTTTCAACCTCCCGGGAAAGCCTAATCCCATCATCAGCCCTTGGAAATCACCAAAAATGGTAATGATTAATGATCAAGGACCTCACAGTAAGAAGCGCCCCCCCTACGAATTTGATATATCTGTCCCATCTCCCCCCGAATCTCAGAAAGTCTAACAATAGTAGGCTTAATGGACGTCACATCTCTTAAATAAAAAATGGCTGACACACTGTCCCAAGGCAGAACATCCCATCATTCCCATTCTCCGATGCCAAGTCACTTCATTCACATCCCAAGGGCCCTATATAAAGAGACAAAATCAACAACAAAGGGGTTTGAATTCATTTTCTCCTATCTTCCGTTTCTTTTCTTTCCTTTTGCAAGAATTATTTGGTCCACATTTTACACTTTCGCTGACTTAGGCATCGAAGTTTTCTCATCAAAAAACATACTCTGTGTTACTCCTAGTGTGTTATTATCTTGCAGGGGCTTGGAGGTGAGGCTCTGCAAGTGAGGATCTAGCCATCCACTTTTTGCAGCAAGGATCCGATGATGCAATAACCATATTTATATTCACATCTCAATAGCTGGCATCATCTATGAGAAACTAACGAAAAGCCACTTACAAAATCATTCAGCGAGAAAGAAAGAAGTGGGAGCAACCCAGAAAACCTTGTGGTATTTTAAGTTTTGAAAAAATGGCAGAACGGAGAAGGTGAACAGAGGAATCTAGTTTTAGCGAAAGCACGGCACGCAGAGGTGGAAGGGCCTCGTTCTCACGTGAGGAATGTGTTGTCCCTCCCACCGCAGGTGGATCTCGACTAGAGGATGATCACCTGACCAGACTAATAGCACACAGGGCAGATAGACTAGAAAAAGAGCTTATAGAGATTAGACAATGGATGGCAGGAGAGTCTACCCATCTGAGAGAGCTAAGAATACCGCACCCCCCAAAAAGGTAAGAGAGTCGAGTCCCAGTTAAAAGTGATACTATAAGGGAATCAGTTGAGGCCAAAGGCCGGGTGTCTGACACTCGATTAACTACTCTACAGAAGGGAAACTAAGGTAACTGAAAGAGTAGTAGAGGAAATCCCTACCTTCTCAGGCTTCAACACTTCCTTTTAAATCTATGAAAGGTGTGACAGGAGAAAGGGTAACGATGATAGAGACTATAACGCAGCAAGTGGGATTAGGACGAGGCACAGTCTGGCTTCCACGGATATGAGGCTCTATCTCAATCAAAATCATGCTCAAGAGAAGGAGGCCACCGCCATCATTAGTAAAAAAGAGGTAAAGGAATGTGTTCAAAAGATGTTGTATAAATTGAAGGCTAAGGGGGGAGTCGAGTTGGTAGAGAACCCGAGAGCTGACAATGTTCGTTCTTCTACATTCACCTCTCCTTTCACTGAAGAAATCCTGGAGCTCCGTCTTTCCTGGAAGTTCAAAATGCCGCAGCTGTCACCTTACACTGGAAAATCCAATCCCTCCTTAAACTTAGACACATTCTAAGAAATGATGTTGATCAAGGAACTGACTGACTAGCAGATGTGTCAGTTCTTTTCATTAACATCAGAAGGACCTGCTAGACAATGGTATAAGAATTTATTGCCAACTTGCATCGGTAGTTTCACTCAGTTGGTAATAGCCTTTGAAAATAAATTTCGGAGAGCTATAACAATGAGTCGCAACCTAAGTACTTTACTATCAGTACGTCAGGAGCTCGGAGAGATCCTAAAGAGTTTTGTAAAGAGGTATCATGAGGAAGTCATGGAGTTGGGCACATACCACCACCCTCTAGCGTTGGAAGGTTTGAAGAAGGGTCTAAAGATGGAAAGGGCCTGGTACACCATCCATCGACAGACAGTGGATTCTTATGAGGCAGTCCAGAGTGAGCTGCTTGACAAAATTAAGATAGAAGGAGAGATGCTCCTAAGTTTGAAGGAGGAAGGTCGGGCCACCCCGACCAGGAAGGAACAGCCCCCAGGTGCTCAGCAAAGGAAAAAAGAGGATTGTTACGGGAACCCCGGGCATGACAAAAGGGGACAGGGGTCAGGGAAGGCCTCTCCGTGAAGCAAGAAGGGATGAGAAGCCCCCCAGATTCTAGCAGGCGAGAGATCATTCGGGGAGGGTGGCTCAGGTAGCCACTTGTAACTTCATGCTTTTCAGAGCCCTTTTATCTGAAGTATATAAGGATGCTCAGTATAGAGGATTACTGGCACCCCAACCCTAAAATATGAAGGTCAAAGTACCTAAGAAGAATAAGAAAAAGTTTTGTGAATATTACAGGGAGAAAGGTTACACTACAGATCAGTGTGATGATCTACGAGCCCAGATTAAGGTACTTATCAAGAATAACTACCTCACCCATTATATCACAGATTACCAACAGAATACCCTAGGTGAAGGACGACACCTCACAGATGATCAGTCCTTGAAACTTGACTAAGGTATCCTGGTTATGTCAAGAGGACCTACCCTGGCAAGGCTGTCGAATAATGTGCTTAAGAATTATGCACGTTACTTCCTACCCAGTCATCTGTCGGATATGACTATTATCCCTATTATGTTTACTAATGAGGATGAAATTGGATTGCTAACATCCCTATTATGTTTACTAATGAGGATGAAATTGGAGTCCATAACCCGTATGATGACGCATTAGTAGTGGTCATAGAGATAGCATCCAAGCAAGTCAACTAGATTTTGGTCGACACAGGAAGTTCAGCGGACATCATCTTCAAAGATACCCTGGACTCCCTGAGCATAGAAGATCTAGAGTTGTCCCAGGTTGACTCGGCTCTATATGAATTTGGTGATTCTTGCATTGTTTCCCTAGGATCAGTACAGTTGCCTATGATTATTAGCAACAAGCCCTATCAACGGACTATCATGGTACGCTTCCAGGTAGTAGATTTAAAGATCCTTGACTCTGTAATCCTGGGGAGATCTTTTCTTCAAAATATCACAGCAGTGGAAAGCGTGCACTACCTAAAGTTAAAATTCTGATCTGGAGATGAAATCGGGATTGTCAGAGGTAATCAAAGGGAAGCTAGATCCTGTTTCGCTACCTCTGCTCGAAAAATATACTGCATCTAAGGAGAGCCCCTAGAAGCGACCATCGGAGAATAAGGGAAACTAGCCCTTATAAACACTGAGATGATTGACTTCCAGGCGACATCTTCCTCTCTTGACGATATTATGGAAGGAGGTATACCCTGAGGTCCAATTTTGGAACCAGTAAAGATCTTGAAAAATATGGCGATTAATGGACGGCACCCTAACAAAATAGTTTGAGTGGGTAATCAGCTGACCCCCGACCTGAAGTAGGCTACGGTTGCAACCTTAGAGCGAAACAAAGATGTATTCGCTTGGAGTCATGAAGACATGCTAGGGATAGATGCAGGTGTTATAACCCATCGTTTAGTCGTTAATCTTGCCCATAAGCCAGTTCAACAGAAGAAGAGAGTCTTTAATATGGAGAGGCAGAAAGCCATCCAGGCAGAGGTTGATAAATTACTCAAGGTAGGGTTTATCAGAGAAACTAAGCATCTCTACTGGCTGTCAAATGTGGTAATGGTAAAGAAAGCCAATGGGAGCTGGCAGATATGCGTTGATTTCACCGACCTCAACAAAGCTTGCCCTAAAAACAGTTTCCCCTGCCTCGGGTCGACCAATTGGTATACTCCACTATTGTGCACGAATTGTTAAGCTTTATGGACGCATTCTTGGGATACAATCAGATACCCATGTATCTTTCTGACCAAGACAAGACAACCTTTATTACAGATCAAGGGTTGTATTATTACAAGGTGATGCCTTTTGGGTTAAAGAATGTCAAGGCCACTTTCTAGAGGGTTGTAAACAAAGTGTTCAAGCCACTAATTGGAAGCTCCATAGAGGTCTATGTGGACGATATAATTGTAAAATCCGCCAAGGTCGAAGATCATGCACTTCACCTAGAGCAAGCCTTCTCTCTTCTCAAAGAATACAACCTGAGGCTCAACCCCAAGAAATGCATATTCGATGTCAAGTTCAAAAAGTTTTTGGGTTTTATGATCAACGAGCGAGGGATCGAGCCTAACCTGATGAAGGTTCGAGCCATAATGGACCTGAGAGCCTACAAGACCTTGAAGGAATTAAAAAGCCTGACTGGTAGGTTAGCGGCCCTTAATCATTTTATCTCTAAATTCACTGACAAGTGTTTCTCTTTTTTCAGGACCTTGAGAAAAGGTAAGAGTATGAAATGGGACGAAAAGTGTGAAAACTCATTTTAACAACTCAAGGTTTACTTAGCCTCAATCCCGCATCTGGTCAACCCTTTGCCAGATAAGATGCTATATTCTACCTCGCGGTTAGCTAGCACACTGTCAATTCGATGCTGGTAAGGGAAGATCATCTAAAAATACAAAGGCCCATCTACTACACCAGCAAGGCATTGTTGGATACCGAGACCCGATATGCGACATCTGAAAAGCTGACACTGGCACTCATTGTAGCAGCTAGGATAATGGTGCTTATTGACCAACCTCTCAGATAGATTCTTCATCGACCTGACCTCTCAGAAAGATTGGTCAGGTGGTCGGTAGAGCTCAGTGAGTTTGATATCAAGTTCCAGTCACGTAAAGCTATCAAGGGATAGGCACTGGCAGACTTCGTGATTGAGCACACTACTGAGGGAGTCTTGATAGTTTCACATTAGGATGAAAATCGACCAGGCATTATGGGAGCAAATCAGCCCAATCTCAGAAGCCCTCCTTTATGGCATTTATCCATCGATGGATCAGCATGCGTCAGTGGAGGTGGAGAAGGCGTCATCCTAGTCGACCCCGAAGGAGAAGAGGTTATGTATGCTCTTAGAGTTTCCTTTTCTGTTACTAATAACGAAATAGAATATAAAGTTTTATTGGCAGGACTAAGGACAGCATTAGAAATCAGGGTACGTGTTCTCATAGCCAGCAGTGACTCTAAACTCTTGGTAAACCATGTGAATGGTACTTACCAAGCCTGAAAAGAGGACACGAGGGCTTACCTTTCAAGGGCCCAAGAGTTAATCAATAGATTCACTAAGGTAGAACTACAGAGAATTCCCCGATCTGAGAAACTTTGGGCCGATACATTGTCAAAGATCGCCTCAGCACTCACAGAAGACATCTCAAAAATGATCCTGGTGGATACCTTAGATCATAAAAGCATCAGTTAGTAGGATGACGATATAGTAACGATGACCAGGGAAGAGCCGCCTACCTAGATGGACCCCATCCAAAGATACATAGAGGAAGGGCTATTGCCTCCTGACAAGAATGAGATTCTTTGGATCAAGAGAAAGGCTGCTAGGTTCGTAGTAATAGATGGTGTTCTTTATAAGTGCGAAATTAGCACTCCCTACTTAAGATGCCTTGCACCTTTAGAAGCGAAGGAAGCGCTGGAAGAGATATACCAGAGATTCTACGGGAATCACATTGACAGCAAGAACCTGACCTTTTGAGTACTAAGACAAGGATACTTTTAGCTTACTATAAAGCAAGACGGCTACGACCTAGTTCGTCGATGTCATGCCTGTCAAATTTATGACGATGTCCTGAGATAGACTTCCGAGAACCTGACAACCCTATTTAGCTCCTGGCCACTCGTCTAGTGGGGACTTAACCTGACAACCGCCAGAGCTCAGGCAAAGTATGCTATCATGGCTATTGATTACTTCATGAAATGGGTAAAGCGGAGCCTCTATCCAAGATCACATAAAGAAACATGATTGTCTTCATTCACAAAAACATCCTCTATAGACACAGCATCCCTAGCGTGCTGATCGTTAATAATGGGAAGTAGTTTAATAATAAAATATTAGAAGATTTTTATCGGGATTGGAACATTGACCTTAGGCTCGCCTCTCCTGCCCATCCCAAAACAAATGGACAAGTGGAAGTAGCTAATAAAATAATCAAGAAGTTATTAAAGAAAAAGCTGGGAGAGAGGAAGGGAGCCTGGGCTGATGAGCTTTCAAAAATCCTATAGGCTACAGGACGACGACAAAAACCATCACTAGAGAAACACCTTACCTGTTGGCCTATGATTTTGAGGCAGTCATTCCTATTGAGATGGACATCCCTAATTTCTACACCCTCTATTTTGATGAAGAAGGGAACCGGCAAGCCATACGCCTGGAACTTGATTTGTGCTAAAAAGTCAAAGACCGTGCTCTAATACGCATGACTACCCATTAGAAAAGAGTCTCCCACACCTACAATAGAAAGGTTAAACCTCGATCCTTCAGAAAAGGAGATCTCATTCTTAAAAGGGTCACGCTAAACACAAGGGTGGCGACCGAGGGATCTTTAGGCACTAACTGGGAAGGTACCTATCAAGAAATTAGAGCAATCAGGCCAGGGACATACAGATTGGCAAGGTCAGACGGCAGTATCCTGAATAAAGCATAGAATGCTGAGATGCTGAAAAACTACTACCCCTACTCATCTTCTCAAGATGCTTCATTTGTAATGTATTCAAATACTATCTATAAAAATAAAATTATTGTGTTTCAAATACAAGTAAAGAAGCATAGTACATCATCTCTTTTTCTAAATCCTTGATTCGTGTCAAACTGTATAAGTCCCTGTTTCGTGTCAGGTAGACTGAGAGCCTGAGACCTAGCACGGGGCCAAGCGTTTTAAGCCCTAACCCGCGTCCTCCTTTACTCCTAGTGTTACGGTTGGTTGTAGAGCTCTAAAATCCTCTGACACTAGTTTGAGTCCTTGACCCACATTAGGCTGTATAAGATCCTACACCGTGTCAAACAGACTGAGAGCCTAAGAACTAGCAAGTGATCGGGCATCCTAAACCTTGACCCGTGTCCGCCTTTACTCCTAGTGTTATGGTTGGTCGTCGAGCCCTAAAATTTTCTAACACTAATTTGAGTCCTTGACCCGTGTCAGGTTGTATAAGCACCTATACTGTGTCAGGCAGAATGAGAGCCTAAGACTTAGCATGAGACCGAGCGTCCTAAGTTCTGACCCGTGTTTGCCTTTACTCCTAGTGTTACAGTTGGCATTTGAGCCCTAAAATCTCCTAACATTAGTTTGAGTCCTTAACCCACGTCAGGCTATATAAGTCTCTGCATCGTGTCAGGCAAACTGAGAGCTTAAGAACTGGCATGAAGTTAGGCGTCCTAAGTCATGACCAGCGTTCATTTTTACATTAGTGTTATGGTTGGCTTCTAAACCCTAAAATCCCCTAACACTAGTCCTAGTTTCTGAACTATATCAGGCAGTATAAGCCCCTTCCCCGTATCAAGCATCCAGAAAGTCTAAGACCTGCACCGGAATGGGCATCTTAAGAGCCCTGGCCTGAGTTAATGTTATCTCCTAGTGTTGAAGTTGAAATCCTTTAACACTAGTTGAGCCCCAAGGATGATACTAGTCAGGAACCTTTTCGTGACATGTCTCCCAGCTAGATTTTGAGCGTGCCCAATCCTCCCTAAACTACTAGCTGCATCCTGACTGAAGGATGTCCTACCGATTTAAAGTGATTTATTTCACAAGTACTTGGTTTCAAGGGAATTTATGATGGCCAGAATTAAAGCAAACAAGTAGGAATAAAATAAAATCTTTGTTCATTCATTTCGAGGATACAAGTACAAAAGTGTTAGTATACATTTGCTCTTGAATGGCTAACTATAAAAGATTATATGGTTACAACAACAAAGACAGGGCTAACAAAAACTAAGGGACTGGTCAGGGATATTTGAGGGAGAGGTCTTCTTCTTCTTTATCGAATGAAATCTCCACGGGAGGATTTTGATCGCCTGTCATTTGATCCTAATGACCTTGTGCCTTGACTGCCTTAGAAGAGGGATCTTCACACCAGAAACTAGGGAACTGGATGTTTGGGTAAAAATTTGGACGACACATGAAGGCCTCCTAAGTAGATGTCTATCATCCCTGATCCCTGCAACAGTGTCACCTGACCATCGCCTCTCAGGAACTTGACTGCCTACCACCCAATCTTCCTGACTCGTGCCCCTCAGGAACTTTATTGCCTATCACCCAGTCTCCTTGATTCATGCACCTCGGGAACCTAACTACCTACCACCTAGTCTCCTTGACTGATGCCCCTCGAGATTCTTGACTACCCGCTTCTTAAGATTCCCAACTGCCTCTTTTCAGACTATTGTCTCTTACCCCTTCCAGAATCCTGTTAGCCTCCTGAAAAAGCCTGACCCGTCGTCAGCCCTTAAAAAACACCCAAAATAGGAATGATTAATGATCAAAGACCCTACAGTAAGAAGCACCGCCCGACGAATTTCAGATATCTGTCCCATGTCCCATCGAATCTCAGAAAGTCTGACAGTAGCAGGCTTGATGGATGTCTCGTCTCTTAAATAAAAAACGGTTAGCATACTGTCCCAAGGCAGAACGTCCTATCATTCCTATTCTCCAATACTAAGTCACTTCATTCACATCCCAAGGGTCCTATATAAGGAGGCAAAATCAATAGCAAATAGGTTCGAATTTATTTTCTCTTATCTTGTGTTTCCTTAAGCTTTCCGTTTCTTTTCTTTCCTTTTGTCGAAATTATTTGCTCCACCTTTTACACTTTCGCTAACGTAGGCATCGGAGTTTTTCTGTCGAAAAATACACCCGACATTACTCCTAGTGTGTTATTGTGTTGTAGGGGCTTGGAGGTGAGGCTCTGCAAGTAAGGATCCGACCATCCACTTTCTTCGACGAGGATCCGATTACAAAATATTCATATTCATATTCACACCTCAACAAATACTATTATTTTTTCATATTTAAATCATAATATAATATTAAAATAATTATTTGCATGTTGATTTCACAAAAATTTTAAAATTTAGTTTAAAAAATTCACACTTTAAGTTAAAAATAGAAACTTATCTATGTTTAAGAAATTATTACCTCAATTCTTTATAACATGCTAAATTTAATTGTTTATCATTAAAATTTTATGATCTATGGTATTTTCTACTTTAATCTGTATTTAAGTTTAAGAAGTAAAAGAAATGAAGAGAAAGTAATTAAAATAATGTAATAAAAAAATTAGGGTTTTATGTTTTGGTTATGGTAATAATTTTACTAAAAAAATTTATGTTTGATTTAATTTAAAAGAATTTTGTTTACATAAATTTTTTATAAATAAAAACTAAAATGTGATTATTTTTTTAGTATTTTTCTTCTTCTTCGCTTTATTTGAATACTTGAAAACCATTCGCTCTGCTAATTTCTCGAGCTTTCCGCCTCGTATCACTAGAGTTGTTAAAACCAAGGTTATTAAAAACGCGATTTTAATTAAAATCGTTTTCTATTTAAAAAAACGGAACGTAAAATCGAAACATAAAAACAGAATTTTTAATAATATATAAATAATAAAAAAATTAAAATATTTTTATAAATTAATAAAAAATTCAAAAAGTTACTGTTTTTCACTGTTCACGCTACTGTTTTGCACTGTTCACGTACTGTTTTACTGTTTACGTTTTTTATAAAATCGAAATCGGTTTTTTTATCGAAATCACGATTTTGAACGATTTTACTGTTCAAAACCGCGATTTTGATAACCATGAGGGTAGCAATCAGACCCCTCACCGGACAGATATTGGAAGCCCAACGCATCCTACCAAGAAACCAGTCAAATAGATC
>JAVXUL010003131.1:0-12808 GCA_035590515.1 Trichilia minutiflora | reverse complement strand
CAAGTCTAAGAGACTCAAAACTTAATCTTTGATATATAATATATATATATAATTAATTTAAAAAATATATATATATAATTAAAAATATGGGTTTATAAAGTAAATCAACCTAAATCTAAGAAACCCAAAATTTAATCTTTGATATATATATATATATACACATATATATATATATATATATATAAGCCTAAGATGCGCAAAGTCTAATATTTGACATTTAATATACTGCAATCTCTTATGTTCATTGGCGCTTTGGCACCGGCTCAAATTCGAATGAAGGGCCTTGGCCTTCCTCCCGCCTTCGCTTTCTAACTGCGCGTAAACAACAAGAAAGAGGAACAGATAGGGTCAAAGGCCACATATGGATATGTGGGCGGATTAAAGAACTTGAGTTTCATTTCAAATACACCTGCAAAAGTTCATCAGAATAGTAGGAGAAAATCAAACCGCAATGATTGTTGATAATCCAGTTTATCTAATCTGAAGAAGGCACGATCAAGAACTATTGAACTACTTGTTGAACACCGCAAGCGAAGCTGCTACCATTCCCTTCACAAATTGCTCCACATCAAAGGAGCTATAGAAAGCAGTTTACAAATTGTATTCCTCTCAATTTAATGCAAGGATTGTTCAACTAAAAGAAGCCACGGATGGAGAGTTTGAATCCTTGACTAGAAATCAAACCTCGCCACTTATGGATCCAAAACTTGATACTAGAATAGTAGGCTGTAAATGGATGTATAAGGTTAAATACATTGCCGATGGAAGTGGTGTTGGTGTGTAACTATATGTATTTGAAATGAAAAACTCAAGTTTCATATGGACAAAGAGAACCATCAATGAAACCTTCTAAATAGTTTCTTCTTATTGCTGGTAGGACTTGAGCTTTTTAGATCAGGAAGTTATTTCTGTCGAGCTCCTCTAGTGCTGCTGAAAAACTTAAGGTGCTTTGGAAAGGTGCATTGTAGCTTGAAGAGACAGTTAGGGATGTTAGGAGTAGAGTCGGAAGATGCTGTCGAGTTGTCCATAATAAATCTGTTCTTTCGTACCAAGATGAAGTTTTAACGTTGGAAAGGAAGGAATAAAGAATTGCAGGTCATATTTTAGAGCTGTGACGTACGGACATGCCTTAAACCATCACAAGCTCATTAAATATTAGATGCGGAGATGCTTTTGACGTGACAAAATATTTATAAGTTAGTTTAAATTTATTTTAAAAAATAAAAATAAAAAAATTTATTAAAAATTCTTTTAATTAATAATAATTAAAATTTATTAAAAAAAGTTTACTTGTATTTTAAATTGGATTTTTTTAAAAACAAAAAAATATAATTAAAAATTATAGAAAAAGTTAGATTATTTTGTCAATAATTATAATAAAAATTTAATTTTCTACTTCAAAAACATTCAATATTCATTAAGTATAATTGTTTTATTTAAAATTTTAATTTTTTTTTAATTTCATGATTTTAATAATGTAAATTTATTAATTAGTTTGTTAATATTATAAATTATTAATTATGGTTTCTCAAAATATTAGTTATAGTGATAGTAAAAAATATAAATGTTTGAAGTTGTTAATATATCTCTTTTTTTTGTTTTTTCGTATAAATTCTTATATTATATTTAAAAGATATAAGTGATTGATATTATGTTGATTATATTTTTTGTAATTATAATATTAATATTTAGATTGTTTATAATAGAGTTTGTTAAGAATTTTATTGTATATTATATTAATTATTTTTATATTAATATATATATATAAGTTTTATTATTGTATCTTATAGTATCTGTATTTTTATTTTTTTAAAATTATAATATTATCGTATTTATATCGTATCATATATGTATTATGTGTCCTCTAGTTTTGCAGTGGTCAATTCATTTCCTACACTTAAAGAGTGTTTAAGACTAGAAGATCAAATATGACCTGTAATTCTTATCCAAAAAAATTAAAATCAAGTGTATTATTTGAATATATACAAAGAATGCTTGCTGCCTCTGCAACTGTTGTTTCTTTATCGAGGCACTAAAGCTTCAGCTTTGCTTCTTTCCTTCTTCTGGGCTCACAAGCAACCTCTGCAACTTCTTTTCTTTAACAGTATTACGAATAATAAATAAAATCTTAAATAATTTTTAATATTATTTGTATTTTCAAAATTCAAACTATCTTAGTGCCGACCTATTAAATTTTTGTACCTAAAATGCAGGCCTGACTCGAGCTTACGTATACTGGGGTGGAAGCTAATCTCCTTCACATTTTTATTAGTTACGCTTTTACACGTGTCTTTGCTAGGGACTTACAAAATGATCAAAGTACACCATTATTAGTTATTCTGTTAAACTTTAGAGGCCTATTCATGAATAATAACGTAATTTTCTTGTTGCCTAGTTGTTATATTATTGAAACTTCGAAAAGACAGTTGACTTTGTTCCTAGCATGGGAAAAAAGCCTTATTTAAAAGTCCTTCTTCTTCTTATGCTCCTCACCTCATCCCATTCCATCCCATCCCATCTCTTCTAAAAATTCTTGAATCTTAATACTGTCAAGCACAAAAACACATGTTCGACTCATCTTCGTCATCAGCACAATTATCTTCTTCTTTATTACACTCTTTATCTTCGATTGTCTTGTCTGAAAATTTCAGGTTCTGTTTTCTTCTAAGTTCTATCTGTTCTCTTCTCTTCTCTTCTCATGATCATGCACTTGTAGTTCAGAAGATCCAACTCAAAGGCCACCACTTCTATTGTATCCTCTTCTCCGGTTTATCTTAAACAGTAAGCTTTCACCGTCTCTCTCATTTGCAATTCAATTCACAGTCTTGATCTGTTAACTCTATTTGAACGTTCACAATATTCCTCATGAACTCTATAAATGCACGCTTGAGAAAATTATATATGATAGTTTCTTTTAATTTTGGAATTGGGTTTATTATTTTTTAGATATTGGGTTTTTTTCTTACAATCATTTTCTTAAGAAGATAAAATTTTATCTTATGCTTTTAGATCATTTTTTAGAATTTTCTTCATATTTCAAGGGGATTTATTATTTATTATTTTGATAAAAAAACAAAAATCTAATTAATGCACGTAAACTTAAAGTGTACGTTATGGTTATAAATTGCGAGTACCGCGTGGAAGTACCTGGACGCCTCGTTCGGATAGTTGTTTTATCTCCGGTCAAATTTTTACCGCAGATTATATTATTTGGAAGTTTATATTGATTTAGTTTTTGAGGTGCGCCTGATGTGACGCCCCTTCCTCAATATTTGGAATTATTTCGGCCCCTCCATACCGTACTAAGCCAAATTCTTATCCTCTCTCTTTCTATCAATAAAATGATTACCATGAAAATGAATTGAATAACTGAGTTTGTTTGTGGGAGGTGTATATGCAGCTGCTACTGGTTTGGGTATTGGTATCAGCTCTCTCACTAAATGGCTACATCTTTGGTAAGTAATTGGATCTGCATCAATTCATTCTATGTGGAAAGACTACTGCTTGTATTGTTTATGAATATGAATTCTTTAGCAGACCAGCTCTATAGGTTTAGAATGCTAACGGATTTCATTTTGTCCTCTGCTTTGCTTCTGTATTCGTGGAATGTAATCTCGAAATTCTGCGAACTGTGAGTTTGCTTTGTTTGGCATTGAGGTGCTTGAGTTTTGAAAGCCATAACTACGGTGAGATTGAAGGTTCCCTAAAACAAAACACTGTATTAGCTTTACGTTTATAGTACAGCAAAAGCACCGCAATTTCAAACGAAAGCCTGTATACCGTAAGTTGTATGAAACCTTTACAGTGTTTATTATTAGAAGCTGTTTTGAAACACAATGTATTGAATGAACTTCCAATGGATAATTGCTAGTCCTGATGAAGTTTTTGCTTTACGATGATATAAAAGAGTCACCTTAGATAAATGTCAGTCTATTTTTACATGCTTTGTTTGCTTTCCTCGGCATAACATGGGAAAATCGGTTAGCTTTGGCGTGACATCATTGGACTGTTTTTCCAGGGTCACTCGAAAATGAAGAGGTTGGAGTCGAGAAAATCCCACTCCTGGTGGTGGGATAGTCATATAAGCCCCAAAAATAATAAATGGCTTGCGGAGAATCTTGAGGGTAAGCAATTCACGATACAATTATCTGGCTTTTTGGTTGGTTAATTAGTGAGTGAGTTACAAATCACCTTTAAATAACAGGAATTCAATTCTATAATTATTGAATGAACCAAATGACAAACAATTAGAGTTTGCTTAGTACACATTTCAATTTAGATAAGAGTTCACTCCTGCAATCATTTGACTGACCAAAGTCTTGTACAAAGAAACTGATGAAACATCTGCTTACTTCAGAGATGGACCTTAAAATCAAAAAGATGCTGAAACTGGTTGAAGAGGATGCAGAATCTTTTGGTAAAAAGGCTGAGATATACTTTCAAAAGAGGCCTGAATTAATTGGTCTTGTTGAGGAATTCTACCGCATGTACAGAGCTCTGGCTGAGCGTTATGATCATGTAACAGGAGAATTGAGAAAAAATATTCCATCCGAGCTCCAGTCCCAGGGCTCAGGCATTTCTGACATCAGTCCCGAACTGCCTTCCGCATATCCCTCTCCTGACCAAAAGCCAATTCGTCGGAAATCTGGCCCAAGAGCTGCTGGTTTTGATGTCTTCCTTGGTTCCGGTGGGAGCAGCACTGATCTTTACCAGAAAGATGCTGATGAATCGTCTTCTTTATCGGATTCTGAGACAGAGTCCGATTGTTCCTCTGTCAACAATTACTCAAGTTTTGTAGGTAATAGTGTTGATCAAGGGCTTCAGAGGAAAATCGTTGAATTGGACATCGAGCTTCGTGAAGCAAAAGAAAAACTCCGTTCGCTGGAGGAAAGGACTGCAGATGGATCTACAAAAGATGTGAAACATGAGAATTTTGAAGATCTTCTTTCTAGAATTGCAGGCTATGAGCAAGAGCTGAGACTTGCTAATGAAAATATACGGCTGTCAAATGAGGAAATTACTAGGTTGAAGATTGAGCTGCAAAAGTATAAATTGTCAGAAGTGAACATCAACATGCAGTCGAGTGAGATGGATTCTGAAGTAAGTCGGGCGTTAAAGCTTCAAGAAGGATTTGCTGGATTGGAAACACAAGCATTAGACCCGGATAGCAAGGTTCAGACACTTATGGAAGAGTTAATAATCACAAAAGAGAGACTTCAGTTCTCAGAAGAAGAAATCTCTAGTTTGAAAACTGAGCTTGAGACTTACAGATCCGAAAAAATCCAGGCTTTGCAAAATCAACTTCAATTGGCTCAGAAAGACATTGCGATGTGGAAATCTAAGGTGAACTCAGATAGAAAAGAAGTCTCCAAGCTGCAAGAAAGAATTACAAGGTTGAAAAATAGTTTGTCAGACCGTGATCATGAGATCAGGAATTTGAAAACAGCAGTGTCAGATGCTGAACTGAAGATTTTTACTGAAAAGGCACAGATTGAGGCCGAAATATCTGGATTGTTGGATGAAAAGACTCGTTTGGAGGAGCACCTAAGAGAATGGGAGTCACGAGGAAGGTCTTTAGAGGAGGAGATCAGAAAAATCATGGCCGAGAAAACCGAATTGGAGGAAAGGCTGTATGATGACATTAAGGAGTTGAAAGCAGACATTGCGGAGAAAAATGATCATATAGAAAATCTGAGTGGAAGCCTAAATACTTCAAAGTCCGAGAGAGAAGGACTCTATTTGGAAATTCGTGCACTCAAAGAAGATGTGATTTCTAGAGACTATCAAATTGACAAAATGAAAAGGCACTTGGAGCAGTTACATATGGAACATATGAAGCTGATCGCAGGTGCTGAAGTGGCCGGTAAACTGATAAGGGAGTTGAGATCAGGAGCTAAGGAAATGGAGGAGGAGATAGAGAAACAGAGAGTTACGATATTGGAAGGAGCGGAAGAGAAAAGAGAAGCTATAAGACAGTTATGTTTCTCACTCGAGCATTACAGAAATGGTTATGTTTTACTTAGGAAAGCATTCATAGGACACAAAGGAGTTGCAGTTTTGGCATCTTAAGCTTGTTATAGTACCGTGTCTGGTGATTGTATTGTATGTTATGTATGGCATTGGCTTGTTGTGCGTGTCAATGCAGCATAAGTTTTTGACTGCATAGTCTGCATTGTGTGTCAAAGCAGCATATGTTATGTATAGCATGGGCTTGGGCTTGTCTATGCAACACAAGTTTTTCCCTGTTTGGGTTGAAAGTTACCAAATATTTCTGCCTCAAATACAAGTTGTCAGTTGAATTCCGAATAAAAAAAATTCATGCATGAATTATTGCATCAGCGAATAGAATAACTAAAATTTCATTACGGATTGTAGTGCTCATCTTCTGCTTTGAAAGTAAAAATGGAAAAAAAAAATTGATAACATTGCCTTATAATAAAATTCAGGCTCTAATCTGGGAAAAATTATAATTTAAAAGTTGTTATACTCTAATATCAAACGGTGCCTAATGGACGCTTTACGTTAAAAAGAAAACTTCATCGAGGATAATCTCTTTTGATTTAAATGGAAGAATAGATATTCAAAAAAAGGAAACCAAGAAGTGATCAATAGTGATGGGATTGTTTCTTAGAATCAATCTTACAGCTCTGTGACTGTATTGTACTAAGCAAATTTCATTGATTTCATTCTAAACAAGTTCAAAAATTGCAATGACGAATTTCTCTTTGCAACTTCATCCTGAAGGAGCCAGTTTCTTCCCAAAGAACATCTTATACATCCTCATTACCCCTGATTTCAGGGAAATCGCGAACATGATCATTAGTTACAAGTGCAGTTTAGTGTGAAGAGCAGATCAACTAGTCCACCTCCAAAAGAAATAGAAGATGCCGACTGTCAAAAACATCCCCATGTATTTGATCCATCTATCAACACGGTTCCTCCTTTCAATGAGCCTCAACACCGAGTTGGACAGCCCCACTGTGTTGAGAACGTCCAGTGCTTTCCTTTGTGCTTTCTGAACGCAAGAAAAAGATAATTATTTAAGCACTTTATCAACATTAGCGGCAAGAGTTAGTTAACAATGGTATGTTGACTAGTAATATTGTAACCTCTAATACAATATCAATCTGTTTCTTGGCCATTTCTTGTGGTTTTAACTTTGTTCGTACACAGTGTGTAGGTCTGAAGACAGGTGTAGTTGTGTAGGGTGCATATCAATTACTAGGGACCTAATTGTGCATACCTTTAACCGTTCTCTTTGTTCTGCATATTTAGCAAGAATGGCTGTTCCAGTTGCAAAAGATTCTTGCAACATCCTTGATGAATTTCGGACAGATTGCATTGCTTGTGCCTCCTCATCAAAAATTCTCAAAACATGAGCTGATTCTCCGTTCTGTAACATGAAACATTTTCATCAGATTAGAAAGCCAATTCTCTTTCCAATACAAGAAAGCACTACCACATATTTTCATAGCTTCTAACAGAAATTGGATAACATACAGCTCTTCCAAGTAATTCTGCCCTCTCTCTAGCTTCATTCATACGACTCTGATTTCTTAAAAAGTACTTATCCAGACTTTCTTTCAACGAATCAGTCTCTTCTGATACTTGTTCAACTTTTCTGCACAAAAGAAACATAAAAATGCATCCCCTCAACAAAAAAGTATCACAACTGCAGTAGTTACCACAATATTATATAATTTTATTCAACATTAACACCTAGCAACCCATTTCATGACCCAAATGAAAGAAGACTGCTCACAAACTAATATATCAACACAAATTATCATTAAAGAATACAAACTATCAGCCAGATCAAGCATCAACAAGCCTTCCATAGCATGTGAAGAACTGGTGTCAAAAAACATGATGAGCTGAAATTAAACCCTAAAAGTAGTTTCATATGCCATTTTGATGCTTTAAAATGGAACCTATACACATCTAGCTCCAAATGCAACTTTACTAGTTATCTCAAGTCATTACACTAATAACAATTAGATGTTATTCAGCACATACATACAAGTATAACCCATGTGTTAATCATACCAAGCTTATAGGACACTGAAATTAAGCAAAATGTTAAAAAAAAAATGAAAATTTGTACTGAACATGGACATATACACATCAAGCCCTATAATATAAAGGACCACAAACCTTAATTAGCAAAGTATTTCAAGAGACCAGAAAGTTGCCAACTGATTCCACATTATCACATTATCAATAATTAACACATACTCGCAAATTCTATAAATTTAACGAGAAGGAAAAAAGTAGACTCCACAAGGAAAATCTAAGATAAAAAAATTATAAACTGTGAATTGGAGCTCAATAACACTTCTCCATGTGACAAATCAAATATAGAAAGGTACCTTTTCCATAGATCACGCTGAGACTTGGCTGCAATGGAGCGCCACAGGCGATCCATCTCGACACAGAGTGACTGTATCTGAGCAATATCTTTCTTGAGAGTGAAAGAGACCTCTGGCAAATCATATCCTCCACTTGACGTCGAGCTCTCATGTCTCTCCAGCTTCTCCACTCCATCCCTTGCCCTCAACAGCGCCTTCTTTGCACTCTGGTATATTTCTGATAGTGTCCCTCCTCCTTCAACAGCCATTGCCATTTATATTTCTTTTTTGTCTTACGCTTGCTATGGTATTGGGTAGAGATGAGCGCTCAACTTTGCTCACGTGCAATCAAGAATTCTTCGGGGAAGAAGCAAAATATCTCAACCCAAATTCAACTGCAAGACAATTAAAACTAGTCATTTTCATAATTCCCAAAATATATATATTGAAACAAAAGAAGATGATGAGGATGACCAGTATTATTTTTAACTTGGAGACGAAGAGGGTAGTGTTGAATTGTTGAAGAAATTGAAGAGATTGGGAGTTTGTCTGATTGTGTGATTGATATAGAGAAAATAAATAAATCCTTCAAAGATATAAACAACAGAACAGTAATCCACCAAATTCTTTCTTCCCTTTTTAAGCCTTTCTATTATTACCCCAGATCAATAAAAACAAGAATCCCGGCCTTCCCCAAAACAACATCAGTTTTGTCCATCAATTCAAATACATTTTTTGCATTGTGAATTCTAGTATAGCAGGCTTCACATACATTGTCAACAAGCCAGGACCAGACCAGCTGAATTCTGAAATCCAGTCCCAGCTTTTCGTTTCTTTTAAAGCCATAACCATAAGAATTATTTTACAGTTATCAAAGCACTTAGATACTGGTAAGAGACAAGCAATACACTTGAAATACCATGGATCCGCAAACTCAGTTTTCAAAAAATTTTAATTATTTAAAAACTCTTTCATTTTTTTGCGTCACCTAAACAAAATAATCCCATTGCCGCATCCTGATATTTTAATTGCCCCAAAGAAACCCTAAATTCTGATTTACCGCCAAAAAAATCAACAATCAGTTTCGATATTAATTAGATGGTAAAATTACCTTTGATAACACTTAGTCACTGAAAGAAGGGACGATGGTCCTGGAAAGAGCGTGGAATCTGACGAGTCTCGCTAGCGAGTTTTGAATTCGGTGGAGGAGATGGAGGAGGGTGGCGAGGTTTTGCAATAGGTGGAGGAGGAGAAAGTATTTTACCAAAATACCGCGAGTTTTTGGAGTTGGTAGAGGAGGAGAAACTATTTTACCATAATACCCATCGTTAACGGTTGAAGTTACCGTGTAGAGGCAAGGTAAATATGTTACCAGAACCGTTTTTTTATGTAATAATATTTGGTTTTGTTAATAAGAACGAAAAAATTTTAATTTTATTATTACATTTTATTAATGCATTTAATTTATTATTTTAAAATATAATAATAAATTTTTTAACGATTCATCTATTTTCACTTATAAAATTATTATTCTACTTCTATAGTAAAATTAAAATAATACGGATAATTCTTCTTCTTTTTTTAATTCGGAACCTCCCATATTCAATCATTACTACAGCGCCAGTCACATATGAGAATAAGTACTTTATTCCCGTAGAGTGCGTGACCATAGATCCCATGATCCTATCTTTAACTATTAGATGCGTGTATAGGGATCACCCGCAGCGATACCAAGTACATGAGTAAATCGGGACCTCCACCTATGGTCATATGACCCTACCCTTAACTACTAGGCGTATGTGTAAGAACCATCTGCAGTAATACTAAGCACAGGAGTAAATCGAGACCTCCAACTTGACACGTCAATCGGACAATATGATAATTCGAACTCAGAACACTATAAACAGTATCCCAAATCCTTACCGTCACACCACCCAGTCAGGCGCAGATAATTCTAACTTTTTAAGTGAAAATTTACATTTTTACATTAGAATATTATTAAAAATACAAATTTTTAGTACAAAATTAAATAATAACATTTTATTATTATATGTCTTATACTTTTAAATAAATAACTAAAATTCATAAATATTAAAAAAAATAAATTATATAAAATATGTGATAATAATATAATTTTTATTATAATAAAAAATTATATAAAAATTTATATCTATAATATTATTATTTATATTAATGTTTAACAATTAAAATTATGATTAAAAACCATCAAACTCTAATACCAAAACAAAGTCAGGTCGATGGTTAATTACTAAATTTTTTTTTAAGTTAAAAAAGAGCACATATATGAATGAACAATTTTTTTTTATTTCTTTTAAATATTACAATAAATAAATAAATAAAACACACAAAATAAGATAAGACTACGGCTTCAGTTGGTATTACAATGCTTCTAATGCAATTTAAAAACGAAGTTAAAAACTGCACCAACACGAACATTTAATAAAATCATTAAACGACATTTAGAACAATCATAATTCAATACCGAATGAAGCCCACAGACATCATTACCTAAATTACGTCAAAAGCAATCAAAGAAAAGCTAAAATCCATGATTTATTCACATAACTGTGAACCTATGTGTCACATATACTTCATGAGAGTGTCATCTGTCATCAACCTCTCTTTTCATGTTTGAAGGCCCAATCATGAAACTGTACTTGTCTCCAATGTTAATAGATGGTCCCATCATAGAGAGCTTGGACATTGCATTTTTTTGCTCCTTTTTGTGCTGCTGCTGGCTCTCTCTCTTTCCTTCTGACAAACTAAAAGAGAATAGCACCAAGCTTTACTGAACATGTACGAGATACCTTAAAGGGAGAAGCCCATTAAAGTAGAAACTTTAATTATCCTACATTACCCAAAGTAGAAGGCGAGTGCAAATTGAACAGTAGGAAAAACAGCAAGCAAAGGAGCAGTGGAAGATAGGCTTTTCTGATAAATAATCGTGATACGGAAAAATGTACCTTTCCAGTTGCAAATGCCACAGCATTCCAAGATTCAACATCTGCTATTGCTTTCTTTATTTGCGCTATAAGGAACTAGCCGGTGGAGTTATGCCAAATCAAAAATCTAAAGCGTCATATCCTGACAGAATAGGAGAAAAAGGAAATTGAAGTCTTCAAAAGAGTAAAATAAACAATACCATATCACGATCTGTGTAAAATGAAGTAGCTTGGCCAATTGATCTAGCACGTCCTGTCCTTCCAATTCGGTGTACATAATCTTCCATGGTCTATAATTGTGACAGCCATAACTGCGGCTTCAGACTTTTCTCAAAAGAATTTATAGAGACCTAAAAGATGAGCTAATTAGATGCTATTAGGGGTGAGCGTTTGCAGTTTAGATCGGTTTGAATTAAAATTTCAAATCAATGCAAATATTGCGGTTTGAATTTTATGTAATCCAAGTCAATCCGATAATATGTCATAAACCTCAATCGATCCAAACCGCATTATACGATTTGGATCAGTTTGAATTCGTGGTTTGAACTTTTAAACTTAAATTAAAATAATTTATTAATTTGGATTGAGTTAAAAAATAAAATTTTAAACCTTAGTTTGCTTTCTAACTTAATTTTAAAATGATAAACTCATTATTTGATAATAAAATAATTAATGTATTATTTTATCATATAATATCAATATTATCATATAATAATAATAAGTATATTCTGTCACACCCTAACCCGTGGATCCCACACGTGACAACCGTCACAAACTTTTAAGATGTATCCAATTACACAGAATACACCCTGTCAGTCTATAAAGCATTTACAAAACCTGTTTCAAAATATTTTTATATCATACTTCTAAAACAAATCCATCCAACCCCCCAAACTTTGAGTCATTTCAAATAATCCACAAATATTTCAAAGCACATATCAATCCATCACATAAAGTATTGATCAAATTAAGAAAACCGTAGGGTTAACCCATTTACGATAAAATTTAAATATGTTTACAATCTATAAAGGGAATAATTGATTTAAGACAGTTTTTAAAAATACAAATCCAATGGACTAATACAAATCTAAGTGAGTCGATCTTGGTGCTATACCTGATGAGTCCAAAGTCTGGAAGAATCACCACCACCACACACCTGTCGACTACCTAACCTGCAACTAGAGAGTGAGGGAGGTGAGTATACGGGAGTATACTCCGAGAGTGAACTGAAAACACATATATGTATATATCACATGTTACTCAACCCATAGGTAGGAAAACCTATGTCAAACATAGTATAAAATAATTAAATTCTATAAAGTCCTTTTTGTTTCAAAACTTCGAAACATAAGTAATAAATCATTAAGCTGGCTCCTATTCCCGGCAACTATCCTGGCCTTGGGTATCTCGAGATCATCAGTGAGTTTTATATGCAGATAAAACATGCTATTTTATAAAAGATGAATTTAAATGCAAGAAGTAGAGTATGCAGGGTTT
>JAVXUL010003120.1:0-12808 GCA_035590515.1 Trichilia minutiflora | reverse complement strand
GATCTTTCCTATAAGCTCAAATCCAACACCATAATCTTATTCAAGATATATTCATCATGTTCTATACCCTCTCGTGCGCAATCTAACTGTAAAGACATGCACGAACACTCTTGAGGGATTTACTATTATGCCCATAATGCTAAGGGACGGGTTTCACAATTAAAGTTCTTGAATTGATATACATAAGTGTGTGGGACCATTTAAAGAAAGGATTAGAGGTAGTTTCTATTACTTTATAACCTTTATCGGGGATTATTCACGATATGGTTATGTATACTTAATGAAGTACAAATTAGATTCTTTTGAAAAGTTCAAAGACAATTTAGAAATTGAAAAACCAATAGGAAAAATATTAAACTACTACAATCGGATCATGGTGATGAATACTGAATTTCTAGATTATCTAAAGATCAATTGTATTATATCTCAGCTTACTCTTCTCAATATATATCAATATAATGGTGTATCAAGAAAAGAAGAATTGTACTTTATAGGATATCATATGATCAATGATAAGCTTTATGCATTTCTCAACATATCTTTGATGATATACCACAATTAACAATTTAAACAGAGCTCTATCCAGAATAGTTTTCAAGATTTTACATAAGATGTGGTATGAGAAACTATTTAAAATCTGAGTAAGGTCAAGTTATAAGATATCCTAGAGATCATTTAGGATATTTATTTTATTTTTAGGCTAGTCGAAAGGTTTTGATTAGTAAACATGCACAGGTCCTTAAGAATCAGTTTATAAAGGAAAGTGGGATAAGTAAAAAAATCAAGCTTTCAAAAAAGTTTGAAGAACTTGATGAAGATCGACCTCAGATAAATGAGCCTGTTAATACAGATAAACTTGTTCATAATTATGAACTTATTTGATCTTAATCTTAGCCTTCTGTAGACAAAACTCTTTATAGATCTTCTATCATATCAGATTCTCCTTAAGGGTACTTTATCCTATTTAATAATATTTTGAATCATTTATAATATGATAAGGTATAAAGTAGGAGCATTCTAAAACCTATAAAAAAATGATACTGGATGTCAATTCTGAAAAATGGCTTGAGGCCATAAAATCTGAAATGGACTCTATAAATACTAATCAGGTGTAGTCACTTGTTGATCCACCAGAGGGAATTGTTTCTATTAATATATGAATTTACAAAGGAAATATTAGCATAGATGAAAAAGTAGAGACTTTTAAAGCTAGACTGGTGATGAATATGAGAAAAGTTTTCACCAGTTGATATGCTAAAGTCCATTCAGATATTACTTATTAATACAGCTTATTATGATTATAAGATATGACAAATAGATGTAGAGGCACCCTTCCTCATTGATTTTGTTGAAGAGATCATATATATGGAGCAATCATAGGGTATGCTTCAATAGATAGTCATAATATGTATTAGTTGCATAAATCTATTTATGGATTAAAGCAAGTTTTTAGAAATTGGAATATACGATTAGATAATGCAATCAAATCATTTGACTTTATTAAGAATATTGATGAACCATATGTCTATAAGAGAAAAATTCATAATGTCATAACATTCCTAGTGTTATATGTAATTGACATATTAATGAAATAGGCAAGTTAACTTAGATGAAATTGTGGTTGTCTATTATATTCTCCATTAAAGATTTGGGAGAAGTGACCTATATTTTAGGTATTAATCTTTGTAGAGATAAAGAGAAATAAATAGCAGATCTTTTCCGAAATAAATACATAAAAAAAGATACTGAAAAGTTCAGTATGGAAGACTTTAAGAATAGGTTCTTACCTTACAGTCCTAGAATATATCTCTCTTAGAAGATGAAAATTAGGACTGAAGTTAACCAATAGCATATGAAGAGAGTTCCTTAGGCTTCAACCATAAAGAATCTTACATATGTCTTGCTATGTACAAAATCAGATATATCTTATACTGTAAGTATTATGAGTAGTTATTAGCTAAGTCCTGGAGAATAATAGTAGACTACTGTTAAAAAGAATCCTTAGGCACTTGAGAAGGACTAAGGACATAGTTTTGACATATGAAGAGAGTGAATTAAAAATAGAAGATTATACTAATTCTAACTTTCAGTCAAAAATAGATGATAGAAAGTCTACATTCACATACTATTAAAACTGAATATATTGCTGCTTTCAAAATTACGAAAGTGGCTGTCTAGTTTTGTAAGTTTATAAGAGAACTCGGAGTGGCTCCATCTATTAATAATCAAGTAACTTTGTACTGTGATAATAATAGAGCAATAAAGAACCTAGGTCTCACTAGAAGTCTTAATATATTTAGTATAAGTATCACTTAATTAGAATCTTTATATAAGATAAACACCTGATTATACAAAAGACTCCGTCAGTGGATAATGTAGTAGACCCACTCACTAAGTTAGTAACACAACAGCAACTGAGTTATTGTCTTGAGAAAATGGATATTAGATACCGTAGTGATTGGTTCTAGTACAAGTGAGAGTTTGTTGGAGATATGCCCTAGATTCAATCGTGTCACATGGGTTAGGGATATTATCTATTGTAAATATATCTTAGTGATTAATTGTAAATCGTTTACGATTAATTACAAATGACATTTTACTATCATTTTGCATTTCTCCAATTGTAGTTCATTAATTATTGTAATAATATAAAATGATATCTTGTGATATATTATGTATTAAGAATTTATTTACAAAGTGTTGGAGATATGAGAATAGAGTCTATGATTTAAATACATCCGAATAAATTTTTGATTGAGGTAATGTCAATAGGAGACAATAATATTGCATGATTGATATGTTTTGTTGCTATCAGTGATTAGTATTCAATGCTAATAATTGATTGACGATTCTCATGTCACAAGAGTATAGGTATTACGTTTGAGAACATATTATTGAACGTGACCAAATGTGATGAATCACATGAGTGATAATTCACAATCAATGATTTATCATATAGTTGTACTAGTATATCACTAGTCATTTCACCTGAGACATCACGATTGCTATCTATAATAAAGCACATTGTTCACTTGTGTAAATTGCACTCGACTAGTCATGTCTAGTGAAAAAAGCTTGAGGGTAATATGTTCTTATTATACGATAATACATGATGACTAAGAAGAAATCTTCTGGCTCAGATTATTGAGCTTGAGTAGTGGTGTCTAACGGGTCAGAACCGATAGATTCGGATTGGTTCGACGGTTTTAGTTTTTTAGAACCAGCTTAAACCGAAAGTTCTAATTATCCGGGCCGGGGCTAGTTCCATGGCTCATGTTTGGTGGAATTGAACCAGAACCGAAACTGGAACAGTAATGATCCAAGTCGACTCGGACTGATTCGTCAAATGGTTCCGGGTCGATTTCGATTTTATTAATTTTTTAATTTATTAAATTAATTTAAATTAATTAATTAAAATTTTATTTAATAATATTAACTTTAAATCTTAAAATTTATTTGCTATCATCCTTATTGATATTATTTATTTTTATTAATATATAAATATTAATTTATATAATATATATTATTTATTTTTATTTTTAATAACATATTAATTGTATAGTTTTGTTAATCAATACTATCATATATCACTAATTTATTACTATATACAGAAAATAATTTTTATTATAATTTATATAAATAATTTTTTTAACTTTTTTCTAACTTATATTTAATTCTTTTATTATTATAATTTTTAATCTTTAACTTAAACTAGTTATAACTTATAAGTTTATAACTTATTTTAATTTATATATAATGATTTTTATTTTATTATATTTATAGAAAATATTTATGAAATTTGAAAAATTATATTACTATCATCCTTATGAAGTCCCAGAGGGGGGTAAATTGAAATTTTATAATTTTTAAACGAAATTTTAATTGAACATGTTATGAATGCAGAGAGAGAATAAATCAAAAATTATAAGACACAATTTTATAATGGTTTGACTACAAGTCTACGTCCACTCTTCTCGATTGATTTCACTCACACCGAGGATCACTACGTCCTTGTTTTTACGGGTCAAGAGAAACCCAAAGTATAACTCCTTCTTTGAACGGGTGAAGGGCAACCTCAGTTACAATTTTCTTTTAAATCGGGTGAAGTGAAACCCAGTACAAATTGTTCTTTCTACAAGTGAAGAGAAAACCAAATTTTATCTGAAAAATCAGAAAAGATTAAGGATTAAAAACTCTTTAACAGAGTATATATTTAAATGTGCAAACACTTTTTCTCACTAGAATAAATACAGAGAATTTTCAAAGAGAATAAAAATAATTACAGAAGAATATTTTTCTTGCTTTGATGATAGTACGTTTAATACTCTTCAACTCCTTTAACTTCTTCAAACTTTGTTGAATTTATATCTGCAATGAATTTCTTCTAACTTCTCTATTATGCTCATTAATGAACTAGTCGTTACAGTCCTAATTTTCGTGAAGGTATCAATATGTTTGAGTTACAGGCCTTGAGGGTATCGATACATTGACTACGGTAACGATATATTTTCACGTAAAAATGATAATGTCCATCATGAACGTGTTGATACAAGTTTTAGGGTATCGATACGTTTGAAAATTCTTTTAAGGGTATTGATACGTTTGTCCTTGGTATCGATATGTTTAAGTAGACTATCAGGGTATCAAAACCTTTCTGCGTGAATGAGCATTTTTTCACTGCCATCGTATCAATACATTGAGCTGAGGTATTGATACGTTTGCTATGCAGAATGAAGGTATCAAAACATTTGAAGCAGGGTTCTGATACTCAGGCTCAAAATTAGCATTGTAACTAAAACGTGTCGATATGTTTGAGTAACGTATCGATACGTTTAAGCCTGATTGAGCTTTCTTGACACTTTGAGTTTATTTCTCACCTACTAAACGTATTTTGCCTTTCCAAAAACCAAGTGAATTTTATTTGTCCTTTTAAAATTTATAATCATCACTTGCATGCATAATTTAAATTTGTTCTTAATTTTCGCATCATCAAAAACAAAAAACATATGAGATCTATCATCAAAAATCATTTTAGGGCCATCAATCTCATCCTTTTTTTATGATGATAAAATATATATGTATATTTTGTTCTCCCCCTTTTTGTCAGCATGCAAAGAAGGGTGAAACAAATAACCGATAAATTAATAAACACGAAATAACCAACAACAATCATCAGACAACTATCATGAGTCAAATATGCCATATATCAAATATGAAGTGCAACTACAAATAAGCGAGAACTAACATTCAAAAGAATAATCATCAAAACAAATCATCATCCGAAACTAAGTAATCATCTAAAAATAATAAGCATCCAAAAATAATCATCCGACATAACAAGTCAATGGGTAGGAACATCTCCAAAATGGCACTTAACATCTGTGAGCTCAGGATCGCTATCGTCTGAAGAGGAGTTGGATGAATCAACTGTAGTTGGACGCGATGAAGATCCTGTCTCGAATGGTAGTCGAGTAGATGATGGCTCTGGATGAAAGGGTCGAAAGTGAGAGTGAGGAGGTTGCTGATGATCGAAGGAAGGAGGTCGATATCCTGAAAAGGATCCTATAGAGGGTCTTCGCCGACTTATCTCACAAAGAATCTTCTCCTCGACTTCGTCCATCTTTATCTGCAAATCGATAAACTGAAGCATCGAATCATCTCGCTGTTTCTCTACCATCTTCCTAAGAACATGCATTAGCTGAAATACCTCGTTCATACGAGTATCTAGCTTATGCACGATAGTTATCACGATCAACTCAAGGTTAGAAAAATTATCGAGAATCTGCTCAATCTTGTACTCTAAAGTCGGAGCAGGAAAAGCCAACAAAACTGAACTACTCGACTGTGCAAGAGGAGGTACTGCTGGAGCTATCTCTGTAATAGGCGGTGGAACACCTACTATATCCTAAGCCTCAGTCTGCTCTGTTGGAGGAGGAATAGAAGGAGGTGTAGGCTCACGTGAAAGAGAACTATGCATATCCTACTGTTGCTACTCCTACTGCTACTCTAGTCTTGAACCAGATAGAAGGTTAACTAGAGCATCCTCTGTCTTAACATCATCGCCCTCTCTAATGGAGAGACCACTAGTCTGCTTCGAAACCCATACACCAAGAGCCTGCTGCTTATAGTGCATCTTTTAAATAGTAGTCTCACTCAACATATTCAAAGGAGGTGGAGTCTTGCCATCCACACCAACCAATGGGTTTGGGGCCATCTTCCTGATCAACTCTGAGATTGGATACCCATAATGCAGGTTGTATCGCTGAGAGGCACCCCATACAATGCTTATAATCATCCAGTAAGCAAGGTTTGGTCGATGATGAGTTATAATCTGCTCTATCCACCATATGTCCTCTACCGATATCTCTATAAATTTCTTAGAACGAATATTCAGGTTATGAGCAACAATCAAATGCAAGATCCATTCATTCAACTGAAGCTTGGAGGGTTTGTTCTCTATGGTCTGTAGATCTGGGTTTCGAAAAATAATTTTACAAGCCTCAGGAGGGTAAAGGTTAATGGATAGTAATGTTCTCCCACGAGAATCATCCTAAACTGCTGCACCAAAAACTCCTCATCCACAGCAAACTCAACACCTCTCACCCAAGTCCTAAAATTTATCACCATATTTCTACCAGTGGTTGGGTCTTTAATGTCAAGATTTGAATAGAACAGTCTTACGAACTCTGGATAAAACTCCCCCTTAATGCTTAGGATAGGTAACCAATCGAATCAAGTAATCTGAGCCAAATAAGGAAAATGCATCTTATTCAAGAGTTCAAAATCAATTACCCAGCTAAGAGTTACAATCCTATGAGCGAACTGAGTCAAAAACTTCTCTTGCTGCTCTTGAGATGTGAAGCCCCATGGGTTTGGGTTATTTGGAATTACGGAGGAGGTAGATTCTGCCACTTTTCATTTTCTCCGATCAGATGGTGCAGGAACCTTTATAGGAGGAGCTATTGAGAGAGAGAAATGATGGTTTTTGATTTTCAAAGGAGACAGTTGAGAGAATAAGAGTTAAAAATGACGGTTTCAGAAGTTTGTAGTGAGAGAGAGTAATGGTAAGAGTTTTGAATTTAAAGAGAGTGGGGAAAAAGAAAGCTTTTTGGTGGTTTTGAATGTCAAAGGTTGTGCCCTAAGCTCAAAATAACATAGGTTTGGGCTTCAGTCGGGTAAACGTGTCAATACGTTTTGATATTTCTGTCTAAAGTATATCACGAAGGTATCGATACGTTTAAAAAATACATGAACGTATCGATACGTTGAGTCGCAAGACTCAACATCTCCGTCTCAAAGGTGTCGATACCTTTTTAAAAGGTATTAATACGTTCATCCAATGATCCAGCACGTTTTAAGCATATCGATATATTAACTGAAACGTGTCGATACGATGCTTAGGGTATCGATACAAAGATGGATTTTCAAGCAAAAAACCATACAATGACTATCCAGTATTCATATGCAAATTTATTAAATAAAAAGTATATCGATATAAAGGCTAAACAAATTAAGGAAGTCAATCAAATACATGTTTAATCAGCATCCATCATTCTAAGATTTTTCCTCCAATAACAGAATCAAGTTTTGTCTAAAGGTTTTATAAAAATATCCTAGTTGATTTTTAGTACAAATATACTCAATGCAAACATCATTCTTTTGCACATTATCTTGGATAAAATGATGTCGTACCTCAATGTGCTTGGTGCAGGAATGATGTACTGGATTCTTAGTAAGGTTTATGACACACGTGTTATCATATATGATGGGAATTCTATTTACATGCATGCTATAGTCCATCAATTGATATTTGATCCATAAGAGTTGTGCACAACAATTACTCACAGATATGTACTCAGCCTCGGTGGTAGATAAAGTAACAGAATTTTGCTTCTTAGTCACTCATATAACTAATGCATTCCCTAAGAAGTGACAAGCTCCATTTGTGCTTCTTCTATCGACTTTGTGTTGACCTATATGTTTTTTATGATGACCAAATTATTTTGCTAATAAACAAATGATTTATTTGATTAAATTATTTTCATTATTTTGCATTTGTTTGATAGATCATAATGATTTGATTGTGCTTTATGAAGCTTAATTTATGTTTATATATTGAGCATATATTGCACTTGATATTTTTGGTTAAGAATGGTTGCTCACAGGTGTAAAGGATCGATACCAATTCAAAATCAGCTCAAACGTATTGATACCTTTGGAAACGTATTGATACCCTTATCAAGCACCTTTATCAACGTATCGATACCTTTAGAAGAAAGCTCAAACGTATCAATACCTTAGAAAACGTAACAACACCTTTGGACAGACTCAGAGTCATTTGCATGAAAAAGTATCGAAACGTATCGATACTGTGAGCCCTGTGCTTAGTTCCTGAGGGTATATCTATCATTTGGTACTTTTTCTATTCATAAATTTGCATTAAGAGTGAGAACACAGGAACTTTAGTGAAATTAAATGTAAGTTTATTATGATTGGGATCCCCAATGATATTTTTCAGTTAAGGGAATGACAAAGGAGAAAGTGTGTAATTCGTTCGAACGAATGCCAAATTCGTTTGACCAAATTGGGTAATTCGTTCGAACGAAGCCCAGAACATTCGAACAAAGAACGGAGGAACTCCCTGGAAAAGTTAGAGCCAAATTTGTTCGATCGAATAGCAGTTCGTTCGATCGAATCGATTATTTTGCTCGAATAAATGATCAGCTATTCGAACAAAAAATTGGGGAGCCCTCTGACTTTGAAAATTCCAGATTCATTCTATCAAACTCTATTCATTCGATCGAATTATAATTCGTTCGAATGAATCCCGCGATTTGTTCGTTCGAACAAATGCTAGTTCGTTCGATCGAACGGGTAAGAAGTATCGAAATTATCCTCTTCTAGAAGTTTCTCCTTAAGAAAACTTAAGTGTAAAATGGTAATTTCACCCTTAAGTTTATAAAAAGGGGGCCGAGGGGCTGGATTTCTCCTGCCCTCTCTGTCCTCTCTACCTTTCACCCAATTTCTTGCCAAATTTCGATTTCTCTTCGCCTGCAAGCCACATTCTACACTTCTAACACTCTGGAAGCATCAATTTGGTGGTAGACGAGCAGGAATAAAAAAAGGGCGTCTAGGGTTTTCTTTGAAGAAATTAGGATTTTTTGACTTTTGGAAGAAACCAAGGAAAATCGACCACATCACGAGGTTCGTAGCTTCGTTTCTAACTCGTCTATGTATATATTTAGGCATTTTAGTAACTTTGATTTGTATGGGTTTTCGTATAGATTTTCTTAAATTTATCGCTAGTATTCTAGTTTTGGAGCATAATGTGAGTTGTGATGAAGTCATAAAAGTCATAAACAGTTAGATTTATGATTTTGGAGTTTTGGGGTGAATGTAAACAGTAACTCCGATTACTATTCTGGCAAATGTGTGGGGCCTATTAGTCTAAATCTCGTAAATTAATTGTAATACATTGGTTTAGTTGTAATGTCTATCAGTATCGATATTAATAGGATAATTTGACGTCTAACAAGGATTTTAGACGTTTTCGGATAGTGATTCGACGTTAGAAACCCAAGGTTAGTGTACATTGTGCGCATTCGAGTCCCATTCATATTTTAGAACGCATATTGATTTTATTTGAATATTTATAACTAGGCGACGATTAGTGATCGAGGTATCCACGTGACTCACCGAGAAACGAGGGGAACTAGGGAGTGTATACCCTCCCTAAGTTGTGAGTAGACTATTTTCTACTTCGTTTATGTCAAATTTACTGTTATAATTTTGAGAAAATACATGTATGCATGAATGACTTTTATTTATTATTTTTCAATATGCGACTTTATAATAAATTGCTATGTTTTGATGTATTTTATGTATGTTTTATATGATGATATGGCCAGTGGGCCAGGATTTATATTTATTATGACATTATACGGTCGTTGGGCTTTGTTTTATATTGTGATGATGATATGGCTAGTGGACCAGGATTTATGATATGTGCATTAGTGATAACGGCCTTGTGAGCCGTTTATTTACTGTAGCTACACGGTGGTAGCTTAGGGGAGAGTTCACTGGAATGTGGATCCCCATGTGAGTGTTATATGATAGCCTAGGGTTGACCTAGGAGAGAGGTCACCTAGGTGAGTAGAGGCTGCATGAGTGGACTGTTATGTGTTTGTAGTAGCATTATGATGACGATGGAATTTGTCCACATATAAGTCTCGTCGAGTTAGTCACGGATGTCACCCTATGACTGCTTGAGGCAAACGTCAGTGTTGGGCACTTTTTTTTTTGAAAAACCCTGTATATTTTAAATTATTGCATTTTAAATCTATTTTCATGAAAGAGCATGCTTTTCTGCTTACAAAACCACTGACGGTCTCGGGATGCCCAAGGCCAGGGTAATCGTTGAGAAACATAGCCAGCCCACAGATTTTCTAAATGTGTTTTGGAAATTCGATCGAAAGATTATTTTCAATTAAATGGTTTAAAATATACCTATTTGTGCTCATTAAACGCTATTTACTTATATTTATTATTGTTCACTTATGGAGTATATTTCCGTATACTCACCCCCCTCACCTTCCAGTTTCAAGGCAAGCGATAGGTTGAGCTTGGGTCGTGGTGGTGATTGTTCCAAGATTTGAGGGCTCAGGTATAACCATGTCGACTTACCCGATAGAGTCCTTAGTCCACAGGTGGTCATTTTTACTTTTCTTTTAATTATGAGAATTTTATGAATGACAAACGAATTTGTAATAAATGTTTAATTTACATGTGGGATAGATTGATCCCTACAGATTTTATTTGGATGAGTGTTTTTATTGATTTATATGCACATGTATATTTGAAGTGAATGTGGTCTTGCTTTATTCATTTGGAGTTTGGGTGTAAGGCTGGACTATTTTGGAAGTGCTGTGTGAAATATTTTTAAAAAATAGGTATTTATGAATGCCTTACAAGCCTACAGGTTGTATTCTGTATTATTGAGTACACCCTGGAGGTCTGTGGTGGTTGTCACATATGGGACCCACGGGTTAGGGTGTGACAGATACCTTTGACAACGTATCGATACCCTTATCAGCACCCCATCAAGCACCTTTGAGCTAGACAACTCTGAAGAAGAAAATTCGACAAAACGTATCAGTACGTTTGCAAACGTATCGATACCTTTTTCAAGTCAAGTCTCTAACGGCTAGTTTTAGAGCATTAAATAGAAGATTTCAAAACCGTTAAAGAGACGTTGGAAAAGCTCTCTAAGGACTTTAAAAGATTCAATTCTCCAGAAGAAAAAGAAGTGAACAATAGAGAAAAGAGATGGAGCAAAATCAAGCATCATCTTTTGTAATATTTTCTAGAGAGAGAAACTATTTTTGCATTCATTGTAAATCTATTCTGTGAGAGAGTAAAATTTATATTAGCATTCTTGCTAACTATTTGGGTTACTCTTCACACGATTAAAGTAAGATTTGGGTTACACTTCACCCGGTTAAAGTAAGATTTAGGCTGCACTTCACCCGTGTAAGAAGTTGTAATTTGAGTTGCTCTTCACCCGTAAAAAGTAAGAAGTATATTTGGCTGCCCTTCGCCGTTAAAGAAGGAGTTGTAATCTGGGTTACTCTTTACTCGTGTAAACGAAGAGATAGTAAAACCTCAGCCTAGTGAAAGTTGAGAGAGTGGATATAGGTCTGGTTGTGCTAAACCACTATAAAATCTGAATTTGTAATTCTCTCTCTCTCTCTATCTGTTATTTACTGCTTTGTTTGTTTATTTTATTTGTGATTTATTGATTATTTGCAAAGCACTTATATTAGCATAAACATTCATTCATTTAATTTGTAATTTTTCCTTAAGCCAATTCACCCCGCTCTTGATTTGTCACTACCACTCTTTCACACACGTTTTTAGGCCAACATTACTATCTTCTAATTCATAAACTAGTCTACCAATTTGTTGGGGACTTATATTGACATTGCTTATTCCTGGTGATTTTTCTACAGTACCATTTGGACAATATAAAGAAATGTAATGTCATTTGGTTTTAAAATATCCCATCAGAATTTTAACATATGATGAATGAAATATTTATGCCATCTACTTCATTCATACTTGTTTGCATAGACGATGTGTTAGTTTTTTTCTATATAACTATATATCAACATTAGAAACATTTACATATTTTTTACAATGTAGTTAAAAAAATGGAAGCATTAAAAAATATTTTATTACAAACAAAAATTAGATTTTTAGGATACAATATAGAAAAAGGGATCATTATTCTAATACAAAGAAGTTTGCAATTTGCGAAAAAAAATTTCGATGAAATAAAAGACAAAACTCAATTACAGAGATTTCTAGGAAATTTAAATTATGTGTCAGACTTTTATAAAGACCTTAGAATCATATATAAACCTTTATTTGATAGATTAAAGAAAAATCCACCACTATGGAATAACATACATATTGAATCTGTCACATGCTAACCTGTGGATCTCACATGTGACAACCGCCACAGACCTCCAAAGTGTACTCAATTGTCAGAATACACCCTGTGAGCCTGTAAGGCTTATTAAAACCTGTTTCAAAAACTTTTTACATAACACTTCCAGAACAAATCCAACCCAACACTCAAACTTCAAATCATTTCAAGAAAGCCACAAACACTTCAATGAGTAACAATTTTAATAATTGTCCATAAATATTTCATCAAAATATAAAATATAAGATCTCAGACAAATTAAAAATAATATCAAATTCTGCTTATACATTCGTTTCCATTACATGCATAAAAATACAGATT
>JAVXUL010003109.1:0-12808 GCA_035590515.1 Trichilia minutiflora | reverse complement strand
GGCTATCAAAGGAGTGAATATGATAGCTGTGTATACTATCAAGGACACAGCATTGAAGATATGGTGTTCTTGCTACTTTATATGGATGACATACTATTGGTATGCAAAGAGATGTGCAGATTTTTGGAGCTGAAGAAATTGATGAGTGAAGAGTTCGAAATGAAGGACTTAGGCTCTGCAAAAAGGATTCTTGGTGTTGATATAATCAAGAATAGAGCTGAAGGTGTTACATGTATCTCTCAAGAGAAATATCTCACCAAAGTTCTGGAAAAATTTCAGATGGATAAACACAAGTCAGTAAGTGTACCACTGGCTGCACATTTTAAATTGTCCAAGCAACAATGTCCTAGAACAGAAGAGGAGAAAGCATAGATGAAGAGAATACCATATGCAAGTGTTGTTGGCTGCTTGATATATGGAATGGTGTGTACCCACCCAGACATTGCTTTTGTTGTTAGTGTGGTAAGCAGGTTCTTAGGTAATCCTGGTAAGAAACATTGGGAAGTTGTTAGATGGATTATGAGGTACCTGAAAGGAAGCTTAAAATGCTGTCTTGTGTATGATAAAAATGCAAAGGAGGCTAACATGTTGAGAGGTTATGTTGATGCTGATTATGCAGCTGATGTGGATAAAAGGAGATCAATCACAGGGTATGTCTTTCAGTTTCAAGGATGTACCATCAATTGGAAAGCCTCAATGCAGCACATAATCATCTTGTCAACAACTGAAGCCGAGTATGTTGCTATTGTTGAAGCAGTGAAGGAAGCAACTTCGCTGCAGGGCATGATAGCTGAGTTAAAACTTGGAGATGCAGTTACTGAACTTTGGTGTGATAATCAAAGTGCTTTGCAGCTGTCAAAGCATCAAGTACATCATGGAAGGACTAAGCACATTGATGTGAGAATGCACTTCATTAAGGAAATTCTAGAAGAAGGAAGGATGAAGTTATAAAAGGTGCATACTGCTGACAATGCAGCAAATATATTAATAAAAACTGTCACCACTGGTAAGTTTCTTCACTGTCTTAGCTTACTGAATATAAAGGACAGGTTTAAGTAAAGTGTTGAGGCAAAGAGAAGATAAGTCTTGCTCAAGTGTCTCGAATTCAAGCAAAATACAAGTTCTTTTTATGGTTGTATGTTGCTGGTGGATGAGAATGCAGAGATTATCAACATGAAGATCAAAGTGGAGATTGATGAATGGTGATCATATGTTGATTGCTGTATATACATGAGTTTGAGAGGATTGAAGCCAAGGAAGAGATAGCTAGCTAAGAAATAAATAAGAGGGTATAAAGGTCTTTGTATTAAAAGTTTTAAATTTCTATTAAGAAATGTTAGTTACTTCTTGTTTTTTTCTTCTTAGTTTCTTGTTCTTGTTTCTTACTGTCAAGTGAGAGTGATTGATTATCTTCTTGAACTTCAAAAAATATATATAGAAAGCATTCTTGGTTTTTCTCTCATTATTTTTCAAGTGTGTGCTTGCTGGTATTGGTTTTCCATTTTTTGGAAAAGTTCTCTGCAAGTTTTTGTTTTCTGCAAATTTGTAAATTGCTTGGCCATTCTTCTTTTGCTGGAGGTTGCACAATTGATAGGCTGACTTCAACATTTTTAAATATGTTTATTAAAATAACCTCAGTTCAAAATTATTAACCAAATAAATCATTAACCAAACAGTTTGATGATTTTACCTTGCATATTTTAAGCACGCGATTCTATAACACCACGACATCACTGTCCAACCTATTTTCCCACTTTCAACATATCGATCGGTGAACCATTAATCTCAAACGTTAATAACACTAAGATCGACACTTGAATCTCTCTAAAAACTATAAGTTGTGTTCATTTATTTTAATCTTTATGTTATTCATTTCGAAATTAGAAAACCTAAGCAATTTGTAGGTTATAAACACATAAGTAGATGATGTATTGATGCGTTACTTATTTTGGTTTGAATGTGAGTCGTCGATGGGTAGAATACACTCAGAATATTAGAATAGTGATAACGTTCGAAAATCAATTGTTAGGGTATTTATTAGAAAGTGTCGAGATGAATTGCATTCAAAAGTAAGTTATTTTGCGAATGTTCGAAAGTGTTGGGATGAATTGTGTTCGAAAGTGTGGTGAAATATATGTTTGAAAGTGTATTATTTTGACAGTGCTCGAAAGTGTGGTGATACCTGTATTCAAAAGTATGTTATTTGGTAAATGTTCGAAAGTTTGGTGTTTTGAGAGTGTTTGAAAATGTGTGTGAATATTGTGTTCGAAAGTATGTTATTTTGCGAATATTCGAAAGTATAGGAAAAAGTGTGTTGTTTTGAAAGAGTTTGAAAGTTTGTTGAGATTTGTGTTCAAAAGTAAGTTTTTATCTATGTTCGAAAGTGTAGTGTTTTGAGAGTGTTTGAAAGTGTGTGTGAATATTGTGTTCGAAAGTATGTTATTTTACGTGAATATTTGAAAGTATAGGAAAAAATATGTTTGAAAGTATGTTGTTTTGAAAGAGTTCGAAAGTTTGTTGAAATTTGTGTTCGAAAGTATCACAGAGAGTTATGTTCGAAAGTAAGTTGTTTTGCTTTTGTTCGAAAGTGATAGGAGTAAATGTGTTTGAAAGTATATTGTATTGAGTTTATTTGAAACTAGCTTGGGATATATTTTTATAAATGTCCGTATTTAAAATAATTTCATATTTGCTTTAACCTTCATTTTGATAATTGCTTATATGTTTGTTATATTGTGTATTAATTAGGTTGACAATGGCTGACGCAAATTTGAAGATACCCATATTAGTTCACTTTCCTGCTGTGGTGACCACATCGTCTAAAGGCGGAGTTGTGGATGACATCCGAGATAAGTTGACCAAAAGACAAAAAAGATTATTCAAGCGTACTTGTCTTGGATACTTTCTTGAGGTTGGGGGCGTTCATTTCTCTGGGAAACTTATACATCACTTGCTTCTTCATCAAGTTGTGATAGATGCCATTAATGAAGAGATGTGGTCTTCTTTTGGAGAAATGCAACTGAGATTCTCCCGATAGGAATTTGGAGTTATCACAGGTCGCAACTTTGGATCCTATCCAAATTTTGAAGGTGGTAGTGATCGACTGCTAAATGAGTATTTTGGCGGCCGCAGGGGAGTTATATTACGTCAGTTAGTTAGTATTTATACGAGATTTAACTTCAACATAATTAACGATACAAATTTAGTTAAGTTGTCCCTATACTATCTGGTTGAAAGGTGGTTGGTAGGTAGAGTTGGGCATTACTTGTCACACCCCGACCCTAGTCGGTCACGTGACAATCGTCGCGAATCCCAGAAATACATCCTATCACTTAGAATGCACTCCTTAGACCAGTAAGGCATTAGTACCTGTTTTCAAACTTATTTTCAAAAATAAGAGAAAATAATATAAAGTGAAATATTTTCAAAGATACATATATTACATATGTATTTTCTCAAAATATATGACAAAATTTTCCTGGCTAAGCTAAATACATCAAATCACTTTATTACAAATGTTTTTACAAACAGTGGACCATAATGTAAAATCCTGAGTTGAGTACCTGAAAACTACGCTGAAGTCTCGTTTTAGCAATGCTATGTCGCGCCCAACTATACTAACCTGAAATGAAAAGTAAGGAGTGAGTATTTGGAAAAATACTCAGTGAGTAGATAAATAATAAAACAGAAATCAGAGGCCTAAATACCGATTATGGAAAACCCTCATAATCATATAAATCAACTATAGTGAAATATGGCATCATACATATGTCTCTACACTCAATATACTATCAAATATGTATATCCTCTCGGTCTGTAGGATTCCATCCACTCCTTAAGAGGTGTATGGCTAATCCATAACCCTGGTTGGGTATGTGTGCCGATGTATAATATCCCCCAGTCTATAGGATCCCATCCACTCCCTTAGAGTTGTATGACTGATCCGCAATCATGATTGGGATACAGTATAAGGCTAGCATGCTTTAGCCTGGACATGTGGATTCCACCTATCCCTTTTTGGACTGTATGGTCAATCCACATTCTGGGATCTATTGGATTCCACCTACTCCATATGAACTGTATGGCCAATCTTCACCCCTAGGTCTATTGGATTTCACCCACTCCATATGAGTTGTATGAACAATCCTCACCCATATATATATATCAATAACATAGCATACGAAATCATAAATCATCATCAATGACCCATCAGGGCAAATCAAGTAATTGGTGGCTCACAAGGCCAATATCATAATTTGTGGCTCATAAGGCCAAAACATAAAATAAGTATTGCACCCTGGCCATTACACTCAACTATGTCACATTCATATATATAAATATAAAATGACCTCCGGCCTCAAAATCACAATATCATCAAGTATAAACACAATAAGCCTCTAGCCTCACATTCATGGCAATCTCAATTTCACATCAAACCTATCTTTATCACATACAAGGGGCCATCCCGGCCACCACACAACATACATCCAATGTCTCTTCATTTCAATTATATATCCATATACATACATTGATACATATACGTATATATTCATATGCTATCATTTCTACCATTATATTCATGCATAAATAATAATAATAGAGACGAAGTGAAAAGAACGTGTCCACTCACAGTCTTGGGGTGGGAAACCACCCTCTCAGTATCCTCCTCGCGACGGAGATCCTCCCGTCTTGGCTGCCGCTCCTGGATACACATGCAAACACATATTCACTATCTGAACAAGTGTACGTGTATGATGCAATAATGCTCATGCAACTCTCGTACTTTTTTTCTCCCTCTCTATCCTTTCTCTCTCTAAACATACAGTCCTTCACAACCCCGCTCCTTGAACTCGTCTTTCTCATCAATTTCAATACTATTACCTATCAAAGCCATCTAATCTATTAATACTGATGATAAATTTAAAATCAATAATTTCTAGGGGTTTGTGAACAGTAACCCTAAAACCTATTCTCGTGATTTATGCACAATAAAGGCTTAAAATAAAGAAATGAGCCTAGGGATGAACTTACCCAAGATGGTAGAAGTGTTCTGAATCCCTCCTTACTCGATTCTCTTACTTGCCTATTGTTCACCGTCACCTTTTCTTCGTTATTCCTTACGAACCGTCACGTGGAACTCTGATCAAAGGAGATTTCTGAGTTCTGGTGTTGATTCTGAGTTCATAGGAACCAAAATCATGGAGTTTAGTTAAGAAATGATTGAGATCAGTTTTTATGGTGAAAGAGAGTGGTTTTTGCTATTCTGATAGAGAAAGAAGCAAAGAAACCAAATGGGAAAGACGATCCCCCTGCCCGACGCATATAGGTTGTGCAATCCCCAAAGGTGTCAATATGTTTCAAAATGTATCGATACCTTTGGCATTTTTTCTATAACATATCGATACATTTGGCTAAAACATTATTCACAAGCCTGAAAGGTGTCGATTCCTTCCTCAACATATCGATACCTTTCGTCGCAAGCGGACTTCATCACCGTCACTAACGTGTCGATACGTTTAGCCTACAGTAACCTCAAGGTATCAATATCCTGATGTCTCCATAACGAAAGGTGTCGATATCTTCCCCAAAGGTATCGATACCCTTTGCCTTAACCTCAATGTATTGATATGTTTTTCCAAACGTATCGATACATTTGCTTCTGGTCCTCCTTTCAAGGACTATAACTTCAAATGGCCATTATTTTTAACTCGGATGTCCACTCAGAACCTATAATATATCAATGGAAAGCTCTCTCCGAGCTCTACAAAAATGATAAGGCACTTTTTCTTTATTGGAGGTGATTTTAGAGTAAAAAATCCAGTTCTTTCTTATAAGATCATATTCTACACCACAATCTTGCTCAAAACACATTCTTCAAGTTTTATACCCTCACGTGTACAATCTAAGCATGAAGATATGCACAGAACTCTTGAGGGATTTACTATTATGCCCATAATGCTAAGGGATGGGTTTCATATTACTAAACTAACACTTGGCTATTACGAATTGTTGATGACTTAGATGCATTTAATCAATACCCTTGGGGAACCATTGTATGGCGATATACATATAGGAGCCTCAACTGCGCTATTTCGGTCCATTGTGTAAACACATACAATGTTCAGGGTTTCACCATTGTATTTCAGGTATATTATATGTTGGCTACATTTGTTTTAATTTGTTATTTATTTGTAAGACTAATTGAATTCAATTTGTTTAGATATGGATAAATGAGGCACTTGAGGAGGCTGGCTAATTGATTGCTACACACCTACGTGTGCGCATCCCTCGTATTCTTGGTTGGCGATCGAGATATAAGAATGTGCACATTGATCAAATAGTGAAGATATTCAACCTGAATATGGTAACATCTGACTAAATCTTTTATTCGTATATAATATTATCATTTGTAGTAATTTTTTATTATTGTATAGATGGATAAATATAAAAAAGAATTGGATCCAACAATGGAGGAGTTGAAAAAGCCTTTTTATATCCGACTTCTTAGTTTCAATGGTGTGGCAGAGGGTGAGTACGATGGTACCTTGAGTAAAGATGATGAATTAAATGCTGGGACTCCCGACGTTAGTAGGGTAAAAATGGTTTTTATATGTTGTTGTTTAACATAAAGTATAATTACTATGATTAAAATAGTGTATCACTAATAAAATTAAACTGATTGGTGATTTTCAATTCATAGGGTATATTTCATCATCAACATCTATGAAGGCTAAACAATGACAATGACAATTGAGTTATAACTCCATCTCCCCATCGGGTTTCCTCCTCTCATCAATCTCCCCTTCAAACATTAACATCCCACCAATCTCCATCCTTTCATCAGATTCCATCTCCTCAGCAGTGTCCACATCAATCTCCGTCCCCTGTTCGTGAGGATTCTCCACTCTCTCCCACCGAGGGGCAGTTTTATGTCTGTAGTTCTCAGCATAACTATAGGAAGATTATATGAGAAATGGAGTTGATTAGAACGAAGCTTGATGAAGTACAACAATTCCAAGTTAAGCAAGCCAAAAATTTGTCTTACTTTATGGTGAGCTCTGCAATTGGATAAAGTCAAATATCTCAGCCTACGTTTAATGATCAACAAGTTGATGATGTATGTCACCCCCTGACCCTAGTTGGCCATGTGTCAATCACCTCGAATCCCAGGAATACATCCTATCACTTAGAATGCACTCCTAGAACCTCAAGGCATTAGCACCTGTTTTCAAACTCATTTTCAAAAATAAGATAAAATAGAATGAAAGATTTTCAAAAAAAACATATATTACATCTGTATTTTCTCTTAATACAATACAAAATATTCCTGGTCAAGCCAAATACATCAAATCACTTTATTACAAATGTTTTTCTGTATAGTGGACCATAATATAAAAACTTGAGTTGAGTACCTGAAAAGCTTTGCTGAATTATAATTCAGCTATACAATGTTGCGCCCGACTACAATAACCTAAAATGGGAAAGCGAAGGGTGAGTATTTGGGAAAATACTCAGTCAATAGACAAATAAACAAAATAGAAATTAGGGGCCTAAACACTGATTATGAAAAATTCTTATAATCATAAAATCAATCATAATGAAATGTGGCATCATATATATGTCTCAAAAATCAATATAACATCAAATATGTATATCCCCTTGGTCTATAGGATCCCATCCACTCCTTCAAAGCTGTATGGCTAATCCACAAGCCTAGCTGGGGATGTGTGTCCATGTATAATATCCCTCGGTCTATAGGATCTTATCCACTCCCTTAGAGCTGTATGGCTGATCCGTAACCCTGGTTGGGATACTATCATATTAGTATTAGGCTAGCATGCTTTAGCCTGGACATGTGGATTCCACCCATCCCGCTTGGACTGTATGGTCAATCCACATTCCGGGGTATATTGATTCCACTCACTCCCCATGAGTTGTATGACCAATCATCACCCATATATAGTTAATAATATGGCACACATAACCGTAAATCAACATCAATGGCCCATTAAAGCAAATTAGATAACTGTTAGTTCACAATACCAAAACAGTGAAACAAGACATGTTGGCTCACAAGGCCAAATCAATGAGTATGGCACCCCGGCTATTACACTCAACTATGCCACATTCACAAACATATATAAAATTGGCCTCCGACTTGAAAATCACAATAACAAATATGCACATTAGGCCTCCGACCTCACATTATGGCCATCCAGGTTTCACAACAAACCTATCTCTGTAACAAACAAGAGGCCATCTCAGCCACCACACAATATACATCCAACGCCTTCTCATTTCAGTTATACATATACATATTCATATGCTATCATCTCTAACATTATAATTATTCATAAATAATATAAAATGATACAAAGGAAAAAGAATGTGTCCACTCACAATTCTGGGGTGGGAAATCACCCTCTCCGTATCCTCCTCGCGATGGAGATCCTTTCATCTCGGCTACCACGTCTGGATACACATACAAACACAGATTCATAATCTGTCATAATGTGCATGCTTGATGCAATGTATGCTGATGTTACTCTCGCACTCTTCTCTCTCTCTCTCTACCCTTTCTCTCTAATATACTACTATATATTATCCACACACGTTCTCACTTCTCTTTCACGCCATTCTCGATTATTTCAATACCAAGCCCTCTAATTTATTGATACCAATGATAAATTAGAAAAACCCTAATTTTTAGGGCCTCAAAAACAGTAATCTAAAAATTTATTTTCGCGATTTATGCACAATGAAGGCTTAAAATGGAGAAATGAGCTTAAGGATGAACTTACCCAAGATGGTAGAAGTGTTCTGAGTCCCTCTTTGCTCGATTCTTTTCTGGACTACTGTTTATTGTAACCCCTCTTTCGTGATTCCTCATGAACTATCAAGTGAAACTCTGATCGGAGGATGTTTCTGTGCTCTAGTGTTGGTTCTGAGTTTATAGGAATTGAAATGGCGAAGTTTGGTTGAGAAACGGTGGAGATCAGTTTCAAAAGTGAGAGAGAAACGATTTCTGTCGAAAATGGAGAGAGAGAAAATGAAAAGGTGAAATGGGGAAGACGATCCCCTATTCTGCGTAAATAGGCTGTGAAATGCCCAAAGGTGTCGATACCTTTCATAAACGTATCGATACCTTTAGCATTTTGCCTGCAACTTATCAATACCTTCTTCCAATATATCGATACATTATTTACTATTCACTAAGCTTGCAATGTATCGATACCTTTGGCTTCATGCCTACAATGTATCGATACGTTTCGTCCCAAGCAGACTTTATCTTCATCACAAAGGTGTCAATACCCTTCATCAAAGGTATCGATACCTTTGGCCTCACACAGTAAAGGTATCGAAACCTTGCCTCTAGTCCTCTTTCGAGAACTACTACTTTAAATGGTCATAACTTTTGGCTCGGATATCGTCACGGGATCCATAATATATCAATAAAAAACTCTCTCTGAGCTCTACAAAAAATGGTAAAGAACTTTTTTTAATTAGAGATGATTTTAGAGTCAAAATTTTAATTCTTTCTCATAGACTCAAATTCTAGACCACACACCTCCTTAAATATAACCTTAAGGTATCTTACTCTCTAATGCTTGATTTATACATGAGATCATGCAAGAAATATCATGAGAGATTTACTATAATGCTCATACCTCTAAGGGACGGGTTTCACAATGTAAATATTGTTCCTATGATCGGGGGTGTAGAGGTATATACAATTTACGAACCTTACGTGTTATTAATATAATTGGTATTAAATCGAGGTTATCTTTTTAGGCTGAGGTTGATACGTCTCAACACACTCCGCCTTACAACATATAGACTTAGCTCGATGACAAACAAGTGTGTACAAATAATTGTTAATATTACTGTTATTAACTATATTAACTCGATTAAAATTTTTGGTTTTAGTTTGATAGTTTGGGACAACCTATCATAGCAGATTTAGGCGATATGAGCATGGAAGCACAGACATGCACAATTTTTGAATCCTATAGCTTAATGAATGTATTGTTTTTCTTACTTGATTGTTAACTGAAAAAATATAAAATTTGCCATAGGCCACTTTCAGGATTGTGGAGGCCATGACTACTAGAACCCAGGATGAGCATGTTGGTGCTCCTACCGATAGTGTACAAGTTTGTTTTTTTCATTTTCAGATGTTATATATGCGAAAAATAATTTTGTCTTATGCTCTTCATTTAACTTTATTTGTAATTTTTGGTTCCAAGTACATAGTTGTGGTCAAACTGATGTGGCTGATGTAAGCGATATAAGCGCGGAAGCACAGGCATGCACAATTTTGCAATCCTATAACTTAATGGATGCATTTTTTTCTTACACGATTATTAACTGGAAAAATATAAAATTTGCCACGGACCACTTTAGGGGTTGTGGAGACCACGACTACCGGAACCCAGGATGAGCATATTGGTGCTCCCATTGATAGTGTATAGGTTTGTTTTTTTTCATTTTCAGAGGTTATATATCCGAAAAATAGTTTTGTCTTATGCTCTTCGTTTAACTCTATATTAATTTTTGGCTCTAGGTCCATACTTGTGGTCAAATTGATATAGTCGATGTAGGCGGTAGAAGCGCAGAAGCACATGAATGCACAATTTCGGAATCCTATAGCCTAATGGATGTATTTTTTTATACCATTATTAATTGGAAAAATATAAAATTTTCCACAGACCACTTTGGGGGTTATAGAGACCCCGACTACTGGAACCCAGGATGAGCATGTCGGTGCTCCCACCGATAGTGTATAGGTTTGTTTTTTTCATTTTCAAAGGTTATATATCCAAAAAATAATTTTGTCTTATGCTCTTCGTTTAACTCTATATTAATTTTTTCTAAGTCTATACTTTTGGTCAAACTAATGTAGTCGATGTAGGCAACAGAAGCACGAAAGCACAGGCATGCACAATTTTGGAATCCTATAGCTTAATGGATGTATTTTTTTCTTATACGATTATTAACTGGAAAAATATAAAATTTGCCACAGACCACTTTGGGGGTTATGGAGACCACGATTATCGGAACCCAAGATGAGCGTATTGGTGCTCCCATTGATAGTATATAGGTTCTTATTATTTTTCAAAGTTTATATATCCTAAGTAAAGTTGTTATACTCTACATGCATTTTGGGTTTTAGGTCAACCAACCAGAAAAAGGAGATAAAGAACGCGTTTCTAGCAAGTTCAAGAGGTTATATAAAAGAAGTTGTCATACCAAGACACCTTACACACAAGAGGTTATGAGGAGTAAATGATTAAAGCCAGAGATGATAGAGTTCATTCGGAGCAAGTACCCCGCAGACTACAAGATTGACCCGCGGGTACCGATCCCAGATGCATTACAGCAACAATTCATGGAGTGGATTGGCATTGTTGACAGTGAAATTGAAACAGATACCATTTGAATAACACCTCCATGGTTGACAATTGTATCCTAACCTATTTCTTGGTTGGAAGATGGGGTTAGTGACAATCAGTTTTACATATTTTACCATTACTCCTTATATTATTAGTTGTTAACCAATGATGAGTTCATATTTTTTTACAGCACATTCATGAATATAGTACTTTGTTGGCGTGATGGCAACCATTATTTTCGAGTACAGTCCCACAAGATTGGATAGTTGTATCCACCTCATTATCTGTAAGGATTCAATTGTAATTATTTACACAACTATTGAAGACTTTAATGGATCGAGCGGTTTCATTAATATTAATTATTTTTAACTTTTGTTAAACGTAGTTAAAAACTAATTGGGATGGATACAAGAAGGGCGAGTTGGAGAAATACAAGTTCTTCCCTGATTCGGGCGTAACTTTATATACTCAAGGCAGCAAACAACGTCTGCATAGACCTTGGGCATCGATCAATCGATTATTTGTCCCTGGTGCATTAAGGTTATGTATTGGATTGCATGCTGTGTTGATTTTCCTGCCCATCATGTTGCCATATATGATCCATCACCAGATGCATTTTCTATTACTGAGCTGCGCAAAGCCCTAGTACCATTGTGCGTCCTACTGCCTACCTTGTTGCGAGAATTGGGGTTCTACACTGAGAGACCAGAGTTAGCTGATATGAAGACTCCGTTCTTGCCCACACGTGCACGAAATAATATACCTCGTTAGCATTCTGGGTCTGAGGATTCTGGAGTATTTACGTTCCAATTTATAAACTATTTGTCATTAGGACTTCCTCTAGATTTCGGGCCCGACGATGGAGCTTACTTCAGCAATAAAATGGTTATTGAGTTGTAGTTGGGATGGTTGTTGTAGTGTTTATGTGCAGGTGATGACTCTTTATTGTTTTGATTACATCTTGTTTACGATGTAAAATTATGGAATTCCGATTCTAATTTCAATCGGGGAAAGTGTGGGTTGAAGGCAGTTTTAATAATAGTCTCGTTGTGCATTTCAGGTTGGTTTGGCACGCATACACACACACATATGTATATGGGCATACATACACACATATGGGCATTACATTCTGGTGTGTTCAGATGCACTGCTGCAGTGTGTTTTCTTATATTTTGATTGGTAAGAACTTGCTCAACTGGTCTGTCTGTCTGAAAATTAGATGAATGGGCCAATCTCCAAAGTCGGACACTTAACTATTCTGAAGATGACAAGGCAGAAGCTACTAGTCAATGGGTATCTTACAGAGGACAGACACTTTCTAGAACAGGTCTGGATGGCAACAGTTGTGCAGTCTTTTGTGTACTAGATTTGTTTATATCTCTTAAGCTGTTTCAATAAATATACTTGTGTGTTTC
>JAVXUL010003098.1:0-12809 GCA_035590515.1 Trichilia minutiflora | reverse complement strand
TCTCTCTCAAATAACGGTTCCTCTGGTACATCACTCAGGAAAATGGCAACATGTCAAAGACACAACTGAGATTAGTGAAGGAAAAATGTTCTCCCCCGGAAATTTGAGAGCCACCTATGACAACCCTGCATATGACAAGGTATGCACAACTTTGTTTTACTTTTTCATGTATTGCTAGGATGGAGACATTGCATCATTAACTACTGAACAATCTGCCATGACTTACTGTTTCAGTTGTTATACTGCAGTTGATAAACTACTATGTAAAAGAGAAATATACATTGAGATACACCGGAGGAATGGTGCCAGACGTCGATCAGGTCTTTAACAAAATTGCCGAACTTCATATTTCTCTTAACAAAAAATAATAATGGCAGTTTGTATTAGCTTAAGTGAGTCTCCCTATTTGCAGATTATTGTTAAAGAAAAGGGTGTCTTCACTAATGTGACATCTCCATCTTCAAAAGCCAAGTTGAGGCTGTTATTTGAGGTAGCTCCATTGGGATTCTTGATTGAGAAAGCTGGAGGTTACAGTAGCGATGGTGAAATATCAGTGCTGGACAAAGTAATCAACAATCTTGATGATCGAACACAAGTTGCTTATGGTTCCAAGAACGAAATTATCCGTGTCGAAGAAACTCTATATGGATCCTCAAGGCTCAAGGGTGGAGTTCCAGTTGGAGCAGCTGCTTAAGTGTGAATGTTGTCTTTCATTTGCTTTTTTTCTTCATATGCAAAGAACTTTAAGCTATTAATAGAACTACAAGGTTGAAATTTCTGTTATTAGAAATTTTGGCTGATATTCACTTGGCTTGAAATATATTAACTTTTTGCTGTCTCAAAGGTCCAAGGCATGTTTGAATTATACCACATAGTGGTACTTTACAACAATTGTTTCCTGAATGAATAAAATTCGATTTGAACATTATATACAGAGATACAAAATGAAATACATAAATAATTAACAAATCCCCCTGTACTTTTAAATAATGAAAGTACCAAAGAAGGCCTAGGAATTATCTTCCATTTAAGGTTCTGCCCTGGCTTCCAAAAGGACAGGACAAAGCTTACATTGTTAAACAATGGTTGTCTTCCTATAAGCAACTTTATGGCATGCTACGCAAATGTAAGATGCAGCTAAGCTTAAGAATAGCATTCTCTTTCATGCAAGTTGATTTCTTTGAAAGCTAAAGTATATGGTCGAGTCACAGAACAGCCGACCTCTAAGTAAGGAAAAGGTTAAAATGGTATCCACTCGAAATTGCAAATGGGTTATCTTTCTCTTCTCTTGAAATTTATATGAAATATATGTGAAATTTATTGAGTTTTTACTTTTCTACAGGCATTTGAAGTAAAAACAGTAGAAATGGCGTGGATCCGTAGGTGGCATTGTTAATGCCCCTAGAGAAAAGTGTTGTTATTTAACTTGCCCAACAACCTTCTCAAAGCAAAGAAACAATTCCATAGCAAGCTCTCACCCAGCAACACCTTCAGCTACCTTCCTGGAATCATTCACTCATGCATAGAAGAATAATACCAGCAAACTTGAATCAGTAAAGTAATGAACATAAGATGAAGAAGATAAGAACACAAAGAAATAAGAAGAAAAATTCAGACACCAGAAGAACCCCGAGAGCTTCCAAGAATGCATCTGTATATTCTTTATTACTCAAAGAAAAACAATGAAAACCAATGAATCTCTGTGTGTACATTTTGCAGTGGTTAAAGGCTCCTCATTTTTAGCTCCTAATCCAGCTAAGAATTCAGCTAATACAAGTCATTAGCTGTCAAGATTCAAGACCAAGAAATCAAGAATCAAGAAGCTCAATCTTGATTTCTTTGTTATTGACTCACTACTTACTTAACAGAACTAATAAGCTACATTCTTACTTCCAGCAGCTTGCTCAAAAATATTCAACACACACACACATCATTTACCCGAGAACATTTGATCACACACAACAATTAATTTTTTGTTTCTGAAAGCAAGCCGCAATTCTTACTTGTTGGATTTGAGTTTTTTTAGTTCAGATTCGTTTCTTTGTGGTTTTGGATATTGTTTACTTGTTAGAATCTTGCTTTAATAAGCAAGATTTACAGGTTTCATTTGTTCTGCGGTTGGTTTGTTCAGGTCCGGAAAATTAACAAGTGGCATCAGAGCTGCTGTAGGAGAGATTGCAAAGAAAGGAGAAATTTCCAGAAGGTTCTGATTGAAGTTGCTGGAAGTTTCTTATTCTGGTTTGTTGTCTGGTATTCTGGGTTTGTAGTCAAGAAACCAAGACAGCTCCTTGAAGAAGAACAGATTGGACAAGAAGAAATCTGCAGAAAATCAAGCCTGGTTGAATAAGAAAATTTGCAAGATAAGAGGTAATTAAAGAAAATACAGCAAAGGAAAATTCTAGAGAAGGATTGAACATCAGAGGAAGAACAGAAAGAAAAGAAGGCAAAGGAAAAGAGAGTTTGGATCAAAATCAAGAGGAAAAGTCCTGAGATGTTTCCACTGCCATAAAGAGGATCGTTTCAGGAAAAATTGCCCTGAAAGAAAGCAACAAAAGACACCTAAATCATCTGGAAAGAAGCTTAAGACAGCTATAGTAACCAACACCAATTCCCAGGATGTTTTTTCTTCTCTTGGCTTTGCAAGGCAAGAAGGAAACTACTGCTGAATGGATCCCGAATTCTGGATGCATATTTCACATGTGTCTACGTACATCTTCATTCTCCAGTCTAGCCTTTGATAATCTTGGAAAAGTTATATTAGAAAATAATATGACTTGTGAAGTAAGGAATAAGAATAGTTAGGATGAAGACGGAGGATGGAACATTGGTGGAATTGCAGGAATTAAGATATGTTTCTGGTTTGAGGACAAATCTAGTTTCTCTGGAAAAGTTAGAATCAATAGGATGTAGTTTCAAAGCATATAATGGGGTGTTAAAAGTTTGCAATAGTTCTTTTATAGTTATGAAAGTTAGGAGACAGAATGGACTGTAAATATTGCCTAAAAGAGTGGCTGTGGGAGGTGTCAATGCTGCTGCTTTGAAAGGGACAGATAATTTGATAATGAGGCATCAAAGTATAGGACACCTAGGTGATAGGAACCTTTTGGAATTGAAGAAGCAAGGATTATTTTTATGCAACATAGCAAGTAGAAGACCCAAATTCTATGAACGTTGTGTGCTGAGGAAACATTACAGAACTAAGGTTGATGAGAAAAGAATTTCAGTCTCTAAGAGCTTAAAATTAGTTTCTGAAATTGGTTGTAATAAAGTTCAATTTGAGGTGGAGTCTAAGATGAAACTAAGAAGAAAACTGATCTAGAGAAACAGATAGAAGAAACTGAAGTTGAAACTTGTGAAGGAGATGTAAAGCTCCTGAAAGTTTATAACCGAAATTGTTACAGAATATACTCTCCAAGAGCGTTGCAGTTGAGAGATTCAGTTGACAAGATCAAACACTGCTTAAAGTTTGATGAACTTAGATGAAGATAGTTAGTAGTTGAACATAAGAGGTAGTGCAGCATTTTTCATTAGAAAGGTTGCCGAGTTCTTGTTGTAGGCTGTGTAAAATTGACAGTAATAGCAGTAGACAGGCTGTGTTGAAGCATGTATGTAGCTGATGCTTTGACCAAAAGTGTGTACCAATTGTGAAGTCCAAACCTTGTTAAAATTTGATGAATGTGGATGGATATGCGTGAATGAAAGTGCAAAAGTGTAGATGCAAGTTTCTGGAAAAAGTGTGCAGTTTGAAGTTGTGAATTTCTCTGGAATTTGCAGGTAGACTGGAAGCAGAAAATGAATTGTTATAGCAGAAGTTTGTTTGTAACTGAGTGTAGGAAATGATTTGTTAATGATGAGTCAAGGTTTGCTAGCAAGTGATTCATTAGTAACAAAGATGATAGGTGTGTATGGTATGGCAGTTGTTATAATCTAAGGTACACAAGATTATAACTTGTTCAGAAGTTATTAAAGGTGAAAATTTTTCAGAAGAATTGCAAGCTCAAGCTGCAGGTTCTGTTTAAAGGTGCAGAAATAACAAAGAAGCAAAATGCAGGCTGTGTGAAAGTTTGCAGTTAGCTGAAGAAGAGAAGATATGATTCTTGTTTAGTTAGATATCTGATCCAAATGCAGGTATTCTTTAGAAGAGTTTTGTTAACTCTTGTAGAAAAGTTCCGGTAAAAGCAGGAAGAATAGAACCTGGTTGCAGGTTGGGGTATGGAACCTGTAAGTTGGTGAAAAGAAACAACGAAGAAAATGTTAGCAAGAGTTTGTAAGTAGCTGGAAAGGAAAATAGATTCATACTTCTGAATGTAGGAAGCAAGTTGCAGGAGTTTAAAATCTTGTATGGTCGCTGATGTCGCTGATGTAAAAAACAGAAGGAAATGCAGCAGATATCCTAAGGCCGTATCTGCTGTAAAATTCTAGAATTGCTTAAATCTGATCAGTTTAAGTTTTTTTCCTTAAGTAACAGATGTAAAGGTGTGTATCAGAAGTTGGTCAGTATAATAGAATGCAAAAGTTTTGAGGTTAAAGAATGAAGTACGGGAATAAGGAAGCCGAATGCAAAAGTTTTAAGTTCTGTATGTAGCTGTAGAAGAAGAAATGAAGATTCTGTTTTGGCTTGTTTAGGTAATTTTGAATCAAGATGGAAATTGTGAAGATTGTGATTAAATATGACAGAAATTTTCAGTAGATAAATTGAAGAAAAAACAAAGGGACTTGATTGCAGGGTATCCTGGGTTAAATACAAGGTTCTGTAAGTTGAATTACTAAGGGTAGAGTCGACTTTTCATGTGGAAGAAAAGGATTATTAAAGTTTGTTGCCTTTCGTTGTTAAATATCCAGACAAATTGCGGATTAGGCAACTGAGTACATAATATAAAATTCTCTCTTTATTTTCTTGAGTTTCCTTGATCTAATGAAGTAAAGCATTTCTCTGAAATTATGTGATCTTGTTTCGTGCCTTCTTGATAGAATTAGATGTTTCTGGTTCTAATTCGTGTTTTATTTTTTCCTGTGTTAATCGGTAGAGATTAATTGCTAGTTATAGTCTTCATTCTTGGTTCTTTATGTTGTGTCTAGAATTGATTCTTTGTGTCTGAAAGCAAGTCTAAATTCTTGCTTGATGGATTTAGTTTTCTAGCTCAAAATCGTTTGTTTGTTTGTTTTGGGTTCTGGATATTGTTTACTTACTGGGTTGCTCTAGTAAATAAGATTTCCAGGCTTTATCTGTTCTGGGGTTGGTTTGTAAAGGTAACATTTCCTGTGTTCACAGTTATCAGGAGAAGATCACAGTAAATATGTTGAAGAATTCTATCCTCATAACTAATATAAAGACGCTGTTTTTTTCTTTTCAACTCACATTATGGCCCACCTTGAAATTTGACGTATTGAAATTGTAACAGTTCTGACTAGGAAGTGTTATTAATAAGTGATCATAGTATTAAGTGAGGATATTTATGTTAATTGTATTTTTTTCTTTTTGGCATAACACCGTTTAGTAGCCATCTATATCATTTTTTCCCGTGTGAACTTGCAAAATCAAAAAATCAGTCTAAATCTTATTGTGAATAAATTACGCATCTCAGTTTTCTCGTAACCTTTAGTTCACCTCAGCAGAAGGGTAGCTGCTGCACCTACTACTGTGGCAGTAATTGCCATAGAAGCAGCTGTTTCTAGTTGAACAGAATATAACGCAGGTAATAGTCTTCCTTGTTCTTGTGATTTTAAATCAATTGGAGAAAAAAAAATTTACTATCCAACCTCTTGCCGACTACCCATTTCAAGTTCCTAGTGGCTTCACAGCATCGAATTAGCAAAGATCAGTTAAAGCAGCCATCAATTTAACAACATTGTATTCTGATTTTACAAAATTATGTGATATGAGAATCATAATGCATTAAAAACCATGCAGGCATGAACTCAATACACACAAACATTTTTGCATTTATTAGGATAATCTTATTCTTTCTAATGGATAAACTTAGAAGTTCATTCATCAATAAAGAGACCGGATGCATACTCTAGCCCGTAGAAATCAGTTAAGCAATCCACTAGAATAGAGAAACCTATTAAAAAATAAAATGAATGGAATGTTAGTGAATGACAAGATCAATTTTTCAAATTCCAGTCATCTATAATGCAAACATATTCATTTACTTGTTTGTACTTCATTATAAACGTTCTAATTGGTAAGGCGTTGGCAAAAGTATTATGAAATTTGTTTCAGTCACAGTCAGCAGTTTATTATCAGTGTTGAGTGCACATCTCACAACCCATGAATAATAAAACTAAAGGCAAATGAGGGCATCAAAAACTGGGTCAGACCAATTAAAGGCTAATGGAGGCAATCCAATTCCAACATTGGGTAAGGTCATGTAACTTGAAAATAGAATTTTACACAAGCACAGCCAGAATTCCGCATTGAGAGAAACTTTGTCCCAAACATATACTTCATCTTCTGATTGCAGAGGCAAATCCAGAATCAAAAATCATACAAATATAATCAAGTAATTCGGCAAGATATGAAATTTTAAGTAAAAGCCACCAAGTACAGGGCCTTTTTATTCCCACGTCCCGAATGACAATGACAATAAGCTTTGCCCAAATGGTAAATTCTAACCTCATAACAAAACACTTCACTGATCGAAAACAAATCAGAAAAATCGTTTTCTGCCCTATTGAACATACCAAAAGGTACAATTTAAAAGATTGATTGAAATATTAACTTCACCCATCAAATTACTAATAGTTAAGTAAAGCTATCATCTTCAATCATCATCAGCTCCTATGTCCCCATTTCTAGGGTTTCCTTCACCACTAACAAGTCCACAACCACTGTGATTCGTTTCAAGAATACAAGACCTCAAACAACCGTTGTTAACTTAATTAAGAGCACCACTCTAACACAAACCATTCCGCCATAAAGTTTCACCAAATAAATAAAATCCACCCATCCCTAAATACACTTAAACATATAAACAACCTCCCCATAAAAGTTCAACTAGCTCAATCTACAATGGGCACTTTCAATTAACGGCATTTTTTTCTTAACTTTATCACATTTATATCAACTACCTTCAGTATCTATTAAAAGAATTCATTAAAAAAGGCAGATTTAGAGTTTTCTTAACTTACTGTTACCGAAGATAGCAGAAGTAAAGATTGAAGAGCTAGCTCCATTCGAAAAGGGTAGGTGGTTGTCCCCTCCTGTCTTTAAACTAAGCATCAGCTGTGTTGTGCTGTGTTGTCTTATGCTGCTAGTTTCGAAAGTTCTCTTATCCCTCTTACGGAGTAAGTTCTCGAATTGGCCCTTTATGGTGGCTGCCCATTTCAAAAATGACATTATTTCTGATAAATCGTATTAATTAATTGTAATATTCTCTCAAAATAATTCATAAAAACTTCATGATCAGTTCCCATCCAATTTGCGCGTGCTGCAATAAAACAAAGTCTTATTTTCGAATACACAAAAGTTATATAGAAACGTTCTTATCACATCATTAATGTGAGACTGGCGATACTCTATTAATGTTATAGTTTTAAAATTTTAAGTTGGTAGTTTGAAATTTTGTATTTTAAATTTTAAATTTAAATTCTATGAAAGTGATTTCAATTTTATATTTTTTTTATTGATTTTAAATTTTGTATTCTAAATTTAAAATTTTGTATCCGTAATTTTAAGTTGGCATTGGAATTTTTAATTAGTGTATCAATATATTGATATATAGTAGCCAAGTCTCATTTATATAATTATTTAGAATAATTTTATCAAATATATATATTTTTTAAAATCAATTAATTAGAATAATAATTAGAATAAATGATGAAAAATAATTTAAAATGCAATATCATGTTTTATTACACAGTTTCTTGCAAACATTTTTATATCAAATTTTATTCAACTTGTTTATTATATATATAAAAAACAAAATTAGTTACTTAGTTTGTGTGAAATAAGTTGATGAATATACATACAATGAAAAAATTAAATTTAAATTAAATAACAGACAGCTTAGCTTTAGTTTGTACCTACTTCATACGTTATATAAGATTTGATTAACGTTAATTACTGTAAATGGACTTATTTGTGAATTGAAGGTAACCCTTATAAATTTTCACAGTGATTGCGAACTATCACCAACATTTTTCAATGAAATCCTTAATTAACTTTCATTTATACTTCATTTTATAGATGAATGTCCAACTAAAAATGGATTTATGATAATTAAATTTAGTTGTTGAAATCAGTTGCATCTCCTGCTACTTGATTTTATAGATATTGATCAACCCTACTAAATCAATACTATTTATTATATATATTTATCAAGGCTTTGTTACTACATATTTGCCACGTGGCATAAACCCACAAACTCCATTAATTAGTGGCAACTATATATACCGTTTCCAATTGAATGGTAGATATTAGTAAATCTTAATTGGAGAAATAATCCTCTAACTACATTTGCCATGGAACATTCTCAAAATGCAAATTAATAAATCATAAAATTAAACTAATTATGCTTCTAATTTGTTTCTATATGATATGATAATACTGAGATTTAATTGGTAGATATAATGTTTTCGAGGTGTTAACTTAGAGGAAATGAAATATTGCTTCGATTGCTTCACTCTCTTAATCTAATCCTTTGAACTCAAGCATTTACTAAAGGCATGCAGGCGCCATCCCCGCAGAAACCTTTGAAGACAACAACTATAAATTACAGAAACCGTAGCCATCCATTACGTACTGAGGGTAAATGAGAAATTAAAACACTGTAAAATAAATTAATTACCTTAATTTCCAACAATTTATTTTAGCCAATATGCTAAACGTGAGCTAGCAGAAATCTCTCTACCCTCTTAACTGACATTAAAGATATTTAATGGCTTCTGTTAAAGATATTGAACCGAATTTGAATGCAACCATATATTTTCTCCTTCAGAACCCAACAACTATAAAGAATAATATGTCAAATGGAAATGGGAGATAATCAACAAGCTTAATCAATGACAAAGACTTAAAGCTAAAAGTATTTTATTAAAGAGTGTGATTAGGATATTTGTTAAAGTTTTTATATTTACTATTTATAATAATTTTTAATATTTAATATAATAATTAATGAGTGATTTTTATTAATTTTAATGCATTGAAAATTGTAACTTACTAAATATAAAAAACTTAATTAGTACCCTAATAACACTTATTAGCAAAACCCAAACTAAAACTTTAATATTTTGCTATTTGATTTCATATTCTTGAAGTTAATTATTAAATATTGGTAATAAATATCAGCAGCAACATGAACAAATTAATTTGTACCTGGAAATCACAAGTTTGAGATAAGAAAATATTGGTGCAGAGGTATAAACGAAATAGATTTAAACAAGCTAGCTCCAATTACAAGAACTCACGGGGTTCATCACATCACTTGGTTACATAGTAAAATTAAAAGAGTACCCACCGCAACCACTCACCTCAAAATTAAAGATATACCGAAAAAAATGCTAATATTGCAATATCAATAGCAAGAAATGAGCTGTTGTCATCTTTATATTCATTTCATGTATATCAGCTACTCACGAGCTTATTAATTAAGTCCCTTCTCTTATAAATCCTCTTCGCCTTAGGTCCAACATAAAACAATCAATATTCATACTACTCCATGAAGAAAATGTCTTTCTCAAACTTTTATGTTCTGGTTATCTATCTCCTCTTATTGCTGATTTCTTTCGATGTTTCGATGGCCGGACGCAGCATTCCTTCTAGTGTTCCGAGTACGATGAGGCCGTTATCAGAAGATTATGTTAAAACGAAGCCCCTATGGATGCATAAGCACTGGTTTTTTCATGGGAAAGAGGTGAAAAATTGCAAACCAAAAGGTTCTAGGCATGCATCCACTCCAAGCCGCTTCGTCAACCTTCATCCTCTTGGTGGGTGTTTTCAGGGAACGAAACCTTGATGGTGGTTTCCTGAGATTAAAGACTACAATTATCAAAGATTATATTTGTATATGGTAATGTTTTGCCCAAGTTTGTGGGAGAGAAGAGGTCTTATTTGTTTTCATTTTTTGTGTGTGTTTTGGGGGAAGATGGGAGTTTTCCTATATGCATGGTTGAGGAATTGAGGATTCTGTACGTCATTTCTCAAGTATACTTATTAATGATGAATTGCAGAAGTTAATTCCATTCTTATTTTATGGATAATTGCATGGCAAACAAGTTATCATTATTATTGCTCAAATTTTTCTTTCTTTGTCTTAATTTTTTTCAATTTAAACCATATTGCATCGACATGCATCCACGTTAACGTGACATCTCCAATCACCATTAATAAAAATAAGTTTGTTTTACATTTTTTAAGTTTTGTTGGGTTGGGTCAATTCATGTAACTTTCATTGGGTTTCCATGTATCATAAAGGGGCAACACAACTTCCTTACAAAGCATACGAGCCCACCAAATGAGCCCAGATTTAGTTATTGAGCAACTGGGACCAGAGGCCGAATGATGTATACTTTATCCCCGGAAATACTTTGGATGGAAATTGTCCCCGCATGGGAATTGTCCCCGTCGCGTAAGTATGCATGACCATGACCAAATTCAATACTATAACAGTAATCCAGTAAAACGTCTCAATTAAGTTTCATGTGGAAACACGGAAGCTCATGTTAGAAAATCTTAATATGAGCCCCTTTTTTCAATAGGTATTCAGTAACAATAGCGTATGATACAATATACAACTCCCTAATGCCTAATCAACTCAATCGAATACATATTGTAATTTAAATATCTCAGCACCTAAGTTTTAACTTTAACTCAGGTTTACAAGTTTGATAAATAAATTCAAAACCACTTAGAGCAAATTCAAGGAACTCTTAATTACCACAAGCTTTAGCGATATATCACACCTGCTGCTGTATTTCACTCCTTTTTATGCTTCATTAATTCATAGTTTCGAAATAATAAAGGATGAAAATTCCATCCACCCACAACATATAATACTTGATCAAACAGAATAAATATAGATGAAATTCTAACTTTCATTGCAAATTTAAGCCATAAATAACAATAAATACTGTAGGAGACCGTAAACTGAAATGTTAAACGTAGGGGACCTGAAGCTCTATAGGTTCCATTTGGTAAAAGCTAAATGCAAACAGTCACTTTAACTGGACAAAAAAACTAACTATACAAATCATCGTCATCAGCTGCACCAGCAGAGGTTGAAAATGGATCAGCTCCAGTACTACCACCACCAGTTGCTGTCTCTGAAAACCTAAATTCAGTTCCGAATCCCCTGGACTGCTGCAAGGTCTGAGCAAATGCCTGATACTTGCGGATATCAGCATCACTGACACTCCTTCGAGCATACTTCATGGACTCCTCAAAATGAGCAGCCTTAATCTCCGCCACATCCTCTGCAGCATCCTCATCCATAGCCTCAGGATTTTCACTTCTCTTTCTCTCCTTCTCAATATCCTAGAATAATTTCAAGTTTTCATTAGTTGGAAAAAATTACCATTCACACAATGTCAAATTTAAATCAAGAAAACAGATGCAAAAGCATACCATTTCTATGTTTTCCCTAATAGCATACTTGCAAGCTCGCTGGCATATCTCTGTAATGTCTGCACCACTGAAGCCTTGGGTATATTTAGCCAATGCTCTCAGATCAGCATCTTTGGAAACCGGTGATTTTCTCAAACAAGCTTTAAAGATCTGAAGGCGCGATTCCTCATCTGGAAGAGGAATATAAATTAACTGGTCAAGACGACCCGGCCTCAAAAGGGCTGGATCAATGATGTCAGGTCTATTGGTAGCTCCAATGATAAAGACAGTTTTTTTGGCTGACATGCCATCCATTTCGGTTAGGAGTTGATTCAGAACCCGATCAGCAGCACCACCAGCATCCCCAACGCTGCTTCCCCTCTACAACATTCAACAAATGAAATGTTATTCAAAATCGAGATCATCAACAAAAAGAGAAGGGGATGGCATGCAAAGCAGAAGCAAAGCAGGAAGTCATGTTAGAGCAAGATGTGCAGAACACATTAATAGTTATGTTTCTTTTGACAAAAATCTCAACTCAAATTTTAATTGAAAAAAAAAAAGCAGATGGCACATACTGAAATCTAGAATTTAAAAACTTGATGAAACAAAGAAACAAACCTGAGTGGCAATAGAGTCGAGCTCATCAAAGAAAAGAACACAGGGGGCAGATTGCCGAGCTTTGTCAAATATTTCTCGAACATTGGCTTCACTCTCACCAAACCACATTGTAAGTAGTTCAGGGCCTTTCACGCTGATGAAGTTTGCTTGGCATTCGTTTGCAATTGCCTTAGCCAGCAGAGTTTTCCCACATCCTGGCGGACCATAGAAAAGGACCCCTTTTGAAGGTGACATGCCAAATTTCTCAAACTTCTCCGGATGCTCCACTGGATATTGAACAGTCTAAAACACAGAGAAGCAAACTATATAAATTTAGCTCCTAGTGGAAGAAGAAACCACAGGAAACAAAATTATACTAACAGCACACTCAGTTCCTGCTAAACATAATTAACTAACAGCTTACAGAATAAAACCTTTCTGTATCCTCATTTTTGAAAACATGTTTTTGATGACACAAAACTGAAAACATAGCCACACATAACATAATCTAGCAACGAAAATTACCTCTTGAAGCTCCCGCTTAACATTCTCAAGGCCTCCAATGTCGTCCCAGCTGACATTGGGAACTTCCACAACCTGCCAGTCAACAAGGGGAAAAATTGTAGTTAGATCAAAGTTGCAAAGTTTTTATGGTAGTACACCA
>JAVXUL010003077.1:0-12811 GCA_035590515.1 Trichilia minutiflora | reverse complement strand
AAGGGCAAACTTGTCATTTCACCTTTTTCACTATTAAAAGGCTTGTTGGACAAGCTTAGGACATCCATGGATTTATTTATATTGTCTTGGATAATTTAGTAAAATTGGTGATGGTATAAATACAAGTCAAATTCACTTTTTGGTTATTAAGCTTTCATTTTGCAAAAATTAAAAGAAAAATTGGATTTTGCTTCACTCTCTCTCTATTGCTCGGCCAAAGAAGAAACAAGGGATTGGTTTAGCATTCTTGGAGATTTCCATAATTTTGGAACTCATTTCTTCATCCTTAAGGAGTTAAGGTTAGTGATTAAGTGTTAATCACTTAATTTATGCCTTAATTAATTCATTAAGCATGCTTAACCTTTAATAATTTTATAAAGTTTTTAACAACACTTTCACATACCTTAATAGGTTTCATTTTTTATGAAGACTAAACCCAAAAGCATGAGTTCTCCTCACTTGAAACTCTCCCCAAGCTCCTCCTATGGTCGCCCACATTTTGGAGAAGAAGAAGACCGAAAAAGCCTGATTTTTTACTCATTTTCACCATTTATATATTTTCATGTTTATCCAAATAAATATATAAAATAATGATGCTCTAATGTGATACAACCAAGCTCATAATACATGGATAAGTCCAAGTCAAACTTGTTTAAAATTTTGACTAAGAAAAAATTAATTAATTAATATATTAAATATATATAAATATGCCAAGTGTCAAAATAATATCTATATAAATTCTAACACTTGTCCAATTATCTAACCATTAAAGAATTTCATATTTAGACATATTAATATTTATTTTGAATTTTCATAAATCCAAAATTATGGTATATTTACTATAATGCCCTTGGTCACCATGTATACATAGGATAAAATAATAATTTTCTTTTAAAATAAACACTTAATTTAAAATTTATTATTTTCTATTAAAATCATATTTTAATATATTTGATAATCATAATTATCAAGTTTCAATATGTAATTTACAAGAAATTACACATTTGTATCATAAAGGGGTAAAATAGTTATTTTATACTAAATTAAACAATTTAATCTAATTTTCATCATTTCACCTTAAAATCATATTCTAACATGTTTGATAATGAATATTATCATTTTGGGTAATGTAATTTACATTAAATTACTATATGATATCAATATATCAATTCTTTAACACTTTAAAGAATAATAAATTCATATGACGATTATAAGTATTTATTTCGACATTTCAAGTTATCATGAGATCCCTAACCCTCTTTCAATAACATTTTATCTTCTCCTCCTTTATGGGAATGCTTTGGGATTTGGGTAGACCGTGACTTAGTCGTGAGTTACTGTCGAACACTTTGACTTTGAATATTTCGATAACCAACAACTATAATTAGTGTCTAGCTATGCGTCATAATCCCTAAGTCACGATGAAGAAGTGTTTTTATTAAACCTCCAATGATTGCACGTAACATGTGGGTAATATCCCTCCGTTGTCATATGTTAATCGAGTAAGGGTTCATAGTCTATCAAAACCCTAATCTCGATATCTATACGAATCGTCGATCACATATCATGATTGCTCTGGCCAGAGACTTAAAACCCGGACATCATATTGACATTCATTTAGGAAATCAACTCGAACAGAGTCAATAGAAACTCTCAGTCTATAGTGTAAAGTCAATGGATCCTATCTTGATTGTCAACTGAGCACCTATATGAACAAAGAATACCCAAATCGGCTTCTTGTATAAGGCGTGATTAGCCTTACACATGTACAACATATGAAATATATCCATCCATACAGAGTCTGATTTTAAATATCTCAAGTCTAAGGATTACATCGCATACTATTGCAATCTATTAACAAATCATTGACTACATGCATACCATGTGATTTGTCAATATGTAGCAAAGTTCTATAAATAGTTTACAAATTATAAATTTATACTAATGTGCTTCTGACAATACCCATATTGTTAACTTATATATATCATCATATGATATCATTAAGTGGTAACTAGTATGCTTACTAAGTGATATATTTGCCCAATCTATATCACATATATAAGGAACAATATGATAATTTTATTTAACTATTAAACAAAATATATGGACAATTCACATACATTCTTTATATATGAGCATGCCAATATAAAGAAAACAGCTAATGTATATGAATAAAGAATAATTCTTTCATTAATAAACAAAAGTTTATATAAGATTACTAGCCTTGAAACCGACAACACCAATGGTTTATAGGGCATACACTAACAATCTCCCACTTGCACTAAAGCCATTCGTTGTGGTATCATATACCCATCTTCATAAGATGATGGTTTAGCTACTTTAGTGTTATTATGCTAGTTAGTGGGTCAGTTACAAATTACAAATCATATTTTCTGTATTAATGTCTTTCCAGTTCCAACGAATTTTCTCAAAATGTGATACATGCGCTGAATATGCTTAGACTTTTTGTGTGCCCTAGGTTCCTTAGCCTGTGCAATAGATCCAATATTGTCACAGAATATTGTTATCAGATAGTTCATATTAGGAACGACATCAAGTTCAAACATGAACTTTCACATCTAAACAACCTCTTTTGCTGCTTCAAAAGTGGTAATATATTCAGCTACTATAGTGGAGTCTGTTGTGGTAGTTTATATAGAACTTTCTTAGCTCACAGCCCCTTCATTACGTACAAAAACAAAATCGGATGTAGACTTTCTATCATCCATGTCAGATTAGAAATCAAAATCTGAGTGTCCATGAATACTCAATTCTTGAGATCCATAAGACAAAATTAGATCCTTAGTCCTTTGTAAGTACTTGAGGATCATATTAATGGTAAACCAATGCTTTTCACCAAGATTAACCTGATATATACTTGGAACATTTATAGCATATACAATATTAGGTCGTGTATATAGCATGACATATATCAAACTACCAATAGCTGATGCATAGAGTACACCACGCATCCGTTGTGCCTCTTCATCAGTCTTTGAACCTATATCTTTAGAAAGATTAAGACTATAATGAAAAAGCAAGAGACCTCTCTTAGAGTTCTCTATACTGAACTTTTTCAGTATCTTTTTTATGTACTTTTTTGGGATAAACCTATTATCCTCTTCGCTCTATCTCTATAGATGCAAATCCCTAAAACATAAGTCATTTCTCCAAGATCTTTTATTTTGAAGGTTTTGGATAAACAGATCTTAACCTCAGTCATCATGCCAATATCATTGCCCAAGAGCAATATGTCATTTACATACAATATAAGGAACATAATGGCATATTCTTTAACCCATTTATAAACACAAGGTTCATCTGAGTTCTGCTCAAATTCATACAATTTGATCACATCATCAGATTGTTTAGTCCAACTACGGGAAGCTTGTTTGAATCCATAAATGAATCGATGTAACTAGCATACCTTATTTCTATCTACAATGGATACGAAACCAATAGGTTGCTACATATAAATATTTTTCTCAGGATACTCGTTGAGGAATATAGTTTTCACATCCCTTTGCCAGATTTCGAAATCATGGTATGTTGCTATGGCTAGCATAATTTAAATAGATTTAATCATAACCATGGGCGAGGAGGTATCCTCATAATCCAACTTTTGTTTCTGAGTGTACCCCTTTGCAACAAGCCGTGCTTTATAAGTTTTAACCTCACTATCCTAACCTATCTTTCTCTTGTGGATCTACTTATAACAAATAGGAATAATTCCTTTTGGTGGATCAACAAGTGTCCAGATTTTATTGATGTACATGGATTACATCTCAGAATCTATAGCCTCTAGCCATCTACTTGAACCTCTATCTAGGATAACTTCCTCATAGCTTCTAGGATCATCAGAATGAACTGCCTCTCCTATTAAGTAAGAGTCAAACTCCTGCTTATGGGGGAGACTATATCGCTCTTGAGGACGAGATATCCTAGAACATCGACATATTAGAATTTGAACCGAAATTGAGATCTGTTGATTGGATGATCCAGCCATAATATCATCGGATTGAGCTTCTAAAGACTCTTCCTTAATCTCAATAAGTCTACCTGTACCACCTTCTTATAAGAACTTTTCTACTAAGAAGTGTGTATTTCTACTAATCATAATATTCTGATCAGTATGAAAGTAGAAATAATATCCCAAACTATCTTTAGAATATTTGATGAACCTTCCCTTCTTAGATTTGACATTTAGCTTATCAGGGTCAACTAGCTTAACATAAGCCGAACATGTTAGATTTTCATATAACTGAGATTGGGTTTTTTACTATTCTATATCTCATAAGGAGTCTTCTGGACTGACTTTGATGGGATTTTATTTAGGATATGTGCAGTAGTAAGCAGACCATACCCCCACAAATGAATTGGTAAGTCTGTAAAACTCACCATCGATCGGACCATATCTAATAGGGTATGATTCCCCTTTTCCACCATACCATACAACTGTGGTGTGTAAGGAGGAATAAGTTGGGAAATTATTCCATTATCTTTTAAGAATTCTTAAAACTCTGTACTTAAGTATTCAGCCCCACGATCTGAGTATAGAGCTTTAATACTCTTTCCAGTTTATTTTTTTACTTCATTTTTAAATTCTCTGAACATTTCAAAGGATTCAGATTTGTATTTTATTAAATACACATACCCATATCATGACATATCATTGATAAAGGTAATGAAGTAGACAAATCCACCTTTGACTTTGGAACTAAATAGACCACATACATCTATTTATATGAGTTCTAATAGCTCCTTAGATCTTTCTCCTTTACCTTTAAAGGGAGATTTAGTCATCTTACCTTGGAGGCATGATTCACAAGTTAGTAAGGGTTCTGAACCCAGTGGACTTAGAAGTCCACTTGTACCAAGTTGAATCAATCTTTTGTATCCTATATGACTAAATCTATGGTGCTATAGGATTTTAGGATTTGATTTATTCTGAATTCTTTTATTAGTAATGGATTTTTATTGAGTAACTATTACTCAATTCATAAACATATAATCCATTTGTATTTACTGCTTTGACCACTAATATATTTCGAAAATATATTAAACACTTATTTTCTTTAAACTGTATACTGTAACCATCCTTACATAGTATAGAAATAAAAATGATGTTTTTAGTGGTGTTTAGCAAGATACAACACAGAGTTTATCTCATAATGTGTCCAGTAGACAATTTAAATTTGCAGGATCCTTTAGCTTCAGCAGCAACAGTTGCCCCATTATTTATTCTTAAAGTGATCTCGCCTCTCAACAATACTGAACAATTCTGTAATGTCAGTCGAGAGATACAAACATGAGAAGTAGCTACAGAATCTAGTATCCATAAATGATGATCTGAAATAACAATTAATTCATAATCAATCTCATGTAACTATTAATACCTTTATCTAACTTCATAAGTCTGTTAAGGTAGTGAGGACAACTCCTCTCTATATATTATATTTTCCCATAAAGAAAATAATTTTTCTTTATTAGTTTGAGAAATTAGTCCTTAGCAAACTTTCAAAAGTCCAAAAGGTTTATATTAATATTGGAGAACACCGTTTAGTGTGTGTTTTGTATTGTATCAGTTTGAGAAATTAAAGACACAAAGAAAAAGATTAGTAGTGATCTTATACTGTATTTATCAATAATTTGATTTATTCAATATTCAAACAATGTTGAATAATAATAATTAAATAATTTAAAAGTTATTAATGTATGCTAATCATATTAGCTCCCGTTATTTAATTTGAATCTCACACTCCCCTGATAGGACTTAAAAGTTACGTTGGAATTTTGTTATTACTAGTAATGGGGAATCATCATCTTATCAGTATTAATCAATCTCACATAATAAAAATCTTGGTTAATTAATTCCAATAAGTAGGAAACACATTTCTTTTTATATCTCCATGTAAGGTTTGATTCTTTATTTAGCCCTAGTTTCGGATACCTCACATAATAGAAATCTTGGTACCCTAGGCCAGTTAAATCCAAACCATCGTGCCTTCTCAAGATGTTATTTTCACCTCTCATTCACATAATGAAATCTTGGTCAAGGTGAAAATACGCACCCCAAAAACTAGATAACAGATTTCTATAACACAAATCAATACCCTTTACATAATAAAAATATTGGGATACTAATTTATGTCAAAGGCCTCAATGTCATCCCACAATAGGAGGCTAGGATTTAATAATTATGCAGGGAGTTATTATGTATATCATTCCAAACTCGTGACATACACATGTTCAATAATATACATTTGAACATTTATGATTTCACAAAATCACAAATGTATTTAGTAAACAATTGACCAGGTAAATATGAAAAATTCAAATTTATAAAATGTTTTAAATCTTGAATAATATTTATTCATCATATGAACAAATTATTCTAAAACCAATTTTAAAACATCTCTTTTAAAACTATTTTAAAACAAATTTTAAAATATTATTAAAACAATTTTAAAACTTTTCATTGAACGTATAGTTATCAATATTCCTTCATCCTATGAACAAATATTGATTAGTTACGTATATACATACATATATCAAATATACATATGAATATCATTTACTTATTATGTATGTTTGATTAATAATTCCCTAATTATTAATATACATGTAACAATTACATGCTTATATTTAGAAATCTAATTTCTGACTTGAAAAAACACATTTTTTATATGTTTGCTTGTGTTTAGCCTCTTGTCATACAAGTTTTGTGTGTCATTTGTATATTAAGGTTATTGTTTTAGGAATGTCGATTCTTGTCATATAAGATATACATTTTGTGTATTTTTCAAGTTTACTAGTCAAACTAGATACCTTCTAAATTATATATATATATACATGTTTATACATTTAATCATCATTAAACACTTAATAAAACATTATAATATTATCATATATGTATTTGAAAGATTTAAGCACATATTTCATTTTTATACAATCATAATTGTATAATCAAGCCAAACTTAATATATGTTCATCATATAAACATATTAATAGTTATTTAATATTAATAACATTTATTTATCAAATACCTCAATTAATATTTATTTTATTTATTCAACAATTGCACAAATTTAATAAACATATTTATATTCAACAATTAAATATATTGATTCGAAATCAACATACAAAAATATACAAAATATCATGTAATGAATTATCAAATAAATAATATTTTAATAATTTCAATTTTGCCCCCGAAAAAGGTTGATATGTCGTTTTCATTTAAAACGCGATAATAAGTGATTAATATCACTCAAAACGCAAGTTGGGATGTGTTCGAAGTTCGATTACACAAAATTTTGTGGAAAAATTATTTTATGACAAAAAATGGGCTGGGCCAGGTTGGCACAGGCATATACGACGTTCAGTGCACGATCCTGCACCATAGGGCGCCACGTGCCCGTCTGCTAGCAGGCGAACTGGCACGTGCAAAAAACAACTAGGGATTGAGGCCTCTGCACCCGAATCTTTGCCAAATTTTTTTTAATTCCAAAAGGTTTCAAACTAAAACCAAGTCACAAATCACTTCATAACACATCCAAATACTTGTCAAAAATTCCCAAATACATCTCCAAGGCCATTGGATACACAAAAAACTTAGAAAAATACAATGGTGAAACATGTTGCCCAAATGGCACCTAGTTGAGTTCAAAACTCAACTTTCTCACTTTGTCAATTTCTACTATCATTCCTAAGCTTCATTTATCATATAACAAGTCTTAGAAACACAATGAAATTGATGAAAAATAATTCCCCATCAAGGAACACAAGTTGGCACCAAGCTTTCCCAAATAACATCCGTTTAGGGTTTTACCAAAACACTAAGCAAAAAATCATTCATGCCATCAACCAAATATGCTTTGATACCATTTATTGGTTTTTAATAGCCTAAAACATGCATAAATGAAAGTTTTCTTTCTAAGAAACAAACCCTCTATTGTCATACCCCGACCCTAGTCGGCCACGTGGCAATCGTCGTAAATCCCAAAAATGCATCCTATAGGTAGAATGTAATCCCAAAACCCGCAAAGTATAGTACCTATTTTCTAACATATTTTCAAAAATAACACAATAGAAGATTTTCATAAAGTACACAATATTACAAATATTTTCAAAATATCTATTTCAATGATTTCTTGGCCAAGCCAAATACATAAAATCATAAATACAATTTTATTTTGGTTCAGTGGACCATGACATCTCAAAATAAGTCGAGTATCTAAAAACTGTATTGAAGTCTTGCTTCAGCTATGCTATGTCATGCCCGATCACACTAACTTGAAATGGGAAGTGAGGGGTGAGTATTTGGAAAAATACTCAGTGAGTAGACAATACAATAATATCAAATAGTAAATGATCTCATATATCAATTACGAAAAATCATCATAATTATCAAAAGCAAACTATGTACGATGTGGCATACTACACATAACGGCGATAGAGTCAACATAAATCAATATATATATGTGTGTGTGTGTGTGTTTGTAACCCCTCGGTCTATAAGATCCTATCTACTCTCTCTGAGCTGTATGGCTAATTCGCAACCCTAGTTGGGGAGGTGTGCCCATGTAAATATATATGAGGCTAGCATGCTTTAGCCTGGACATGTTGGATTCCACCTATCCTATTTTAGACTGCATGGCCAATCCACATTCTTGGGTCTATTGGATTCCACCTGCTCTACCTGAGCTGTGTGGTAAATTCTCACCCTGGGACTATCGAATTCCATTCACTCCATCCTGAGTTGTATAGATAGTCCTCACCCATAATATCACTAATATGGCACACATCTAATAATTCTATCATATGTGGCTCACAAGGCCAAAACACACTCATGGCACCCCAGCCATTGTTTGTAATCTATAACATAGGATATGCCACATCCATAATCATTTTATAAAATGTCATTTGCTATAGGCCTCCGATCTCAATCTCATATCACAATAACAAATATACACATTAGGCCTCCGGCCTCACATTCATGGTAATTTTAAGGATTCATTCCAAACTTATTCTATCACAAACAAGGGGCCAACCCGGCCACCATATAACATATCCAATGCCTCCTCATTTCAGTTATATGTACACACACACACACACACATATATATATACACACACACATTCATTCTTTATACTATACCAACCATATAAATCAATCACAAATAATAATAACTGAGGTGAAATAATAAATGTGTATCCACTCATAGTTCTGGGGTGGAAAACCACCCTCGGGATATCCTCCTCGCAACAGAGATCCTCTAGTCTCGACTATCGTGTTTGGATACATATATAAATACAGATTCAACAATCTATCATAACATACATGCATGATCATGCTACTCTTATACTCTCTCTCTCTCTGTCTTTACCCTTTCTTTCTCTCTAACATACTATCCATACAAACCCCGCTTTATTTATTCATCTTTCTCATCAATTTCAACACCAATGAAATCAAAGTCCTCTAATTTATCTATACAAATAATAAAATAGAAAACCTCCAATTCTTAGGGTTTTATAAACAGTACTCGAGCTATCTATTCTTAGATTTACGTGAAATAACAGCCCAAACGAGAGAGAGAAACTGAAAAACAGGCTTACTCAATCTGGTAGGTAAACTTAGAGCCCCTTTTTTGGCTTAAATCTCTCTTTGACTACTATTCACCGTACCTCTTTTCTTCTTGATTCCTTTCAAACTGACGAATAAAACTCTAATCAGAGGAGGTTTCTGTGTTCTAGTATTGGTTCTAAGTTTATAGGAACCAAAATAGCAGAGTTTGATGGAGAAATGATTGAGATCAGTTTTCACAGTTGAGAAAAAAAGGTTTCTGCTACTTTGGAAGAGAGAGAGTGAAGAAAATGAAAATGGGGAAGACGACCCCTATTTCTACGTAAATAGGCTGTGATATTACTCAAAGGTATCGATAATTTTGGCATCATGCCTACAACATATCGATACCTTCCCCCAACATATCGATATATTTGGCTATATACTGTTCACTAAGCCTGCAATGTATCAATACGTTTCATCGCAAACAGACTTCATCTTACCAAGGTATCGATATGTTTGACACTATTATTATTCATTATACTTTCAAGGTATCGATACTTTTTATCAAATGTATCGATACCTTTGGTCTCACCCATTAACGTATCGATACCTTTCCCTAAAGGTATCGATACCTTTGCCCCTAGTCCTTCTTTCGAGGACTGCTACTTTAAATGACCATAACTTTTGACTCAGATATCATCACGGAACCCGTAATATATCAACGGAAAGCTCTCTTTGAGATTTATAAAAATAATAGGAAACTTTTTCTCAATTAGAGATAATTTTAGGATCAAAAATCCAACTCTTTCTTATAGCTCATATCCTACACTATAATCTTACTCAAAACACATTTTTCAAGTTTTATACCCTCTCATGAATAATCTAACCACGAAGAAATGCACAAACACTCTTGAGGGATTAATATTATGCCTATAATAGTATGGGATGGGTTTCATAGAACGGGTTTCACAATAAGTGCTCCTTTGGCAACAACCTTTAAGGATGAGAACAAGAAAAGGAAGAAGGATAAGAAAGCTGCAAATGTTACATGAGAAAAGAAAATACAAAAGAAACAGGATAAGGAACCACTTTTTATTCGTCAAAAATGGTCGACGTGTGAAAAATGAGTGTCTAAAATATCACGCATGGCATGTAAAAAATCGACATCTTAGTTTGTTCTGAGATTAATTTAACTTCAGTACCAAAACACGTGAGGTGGATAGTTCTGATGCTACTACTCATATTAGTATATCTATGCAGGGTTACTTGAGCTGCCGATAACCAAATAATGGTGAAATATACATCTATGTAGGCAATAACAAATTAGTAAAAGTTGAGACTATTAAAAATTTTAGATTATTGTTAAAGACTAGTTTTATTTGGATTTAATTAAAACTTATATTTGACAAAACTTAGTTTCTATTTTTGTATTGGACAAATCAGGATATTCTTGTTTATTTAAAAATAATAAATTTATTCTTTTTTAGAATTCAAATTTTATTGGTACTAGTTCTTTATCATTTGGTGATAACCTATATATGCTTGATACAATTGCCTTATATAATGAAACTCTACATATAAGTACATAAGATTTAAAACAAAAATTAACATATAAGAATTTTGTCATATTATGGAACAAATGTTTAGGGCATATCTTCAAACAAAGAATTGAATGATTTGTATCCGATAAAATTATTAATTCTTTTAACTTTATAGACCTTGGTAATTGTGTTAATTGTATCAAAGAGAAATAGATAAATATAAGAAGATTAGGTGCCAATAGGACTATGGACGTCTTAGAACTAATTCATACAAAATTTTGTGGGCTATTCCCTATAACTTTATGAAATGATCAATATTATTTTATTACGTTCATAGATAATTTCTCACGATGTGATTACCTATATCTCATCCATGATAAGTCTCAGTCACTAGATGTGTTTAAAAACTATAAGGTTAAAGTTGAGAATTAACTCAACAAAAAGATTAAGATCATCATATTTAATTGTGGAGGTGAATATTGTAATAGATATAATACATTAGGTGAATAATGTCCAGGACCTTTTCTCAATTTTTAGAGGAGTGCAGTATTACCCCACAGTACACCATGCTAATAATGTCTAGTATAAATGGTGTAGTTGAGAGTTAAAATCAAGTATTTAAAGATTTGGTAGTGAGTATCATTAGTAATTCCACTTTACTATAACCACTCTAGGAAGAAGCACTAAATAATGTAGCTTACGTACTCAATAAAGTTTTAACTAAAGCAACTATTAAAACCTTGTAGAAGCCTTGAACAGGAAAAAAATCTAATCTAAAATACTTGCACATTTGGAGATGTCTAATTGAGGCATAATGTTATAGGCCAAATAAAAAGAAATTAGACTTTAGAACTATTAGTTACTATTTTATTATATATTTTGAGAAGTTCAACGGTTATTAGTTTTATGATCCCATTACTAAATTAATTGTCAAGATAGAAAATGCCTAATTTTTTGAGAATTTTGAATTTGTGAGGAGAAATAAGGTAAGGGATTTATGTCCTTGAAGAAGAATATATTAATATTTTTTCAATTGTTATTGGCAATGATTAGGATTTTATTTTGATGTTGTCTAAGTAACAAATTTAGAGCAATAAAACATTTTAGAGGAACCTCCCATTCAAAATTAAATTCTACAACCTTAATAACAAATACCATTAAGGAGATTCACCAGAGAAAGGAAAAGTGCAGTTCTAAATGATTATATCATTTTTCTTCAAGAATAAGAAGATGGCATTGGAATGATGAAAGTGAAGTCCCAGTTGGCAAACTCTAAGAGGGGGGTGAATTAGAGATTAAAAAATTTTACATTCAAAAACAGGAATGCTCTTACAATAAATGTAGAGAGAGAAAATAAAACACAGAGATGCAATACTTAATTTTTATAGTGGTTCGACAATCCGTCTACGTCCACTCTTCTCGATTGAATCTACTCACACCAAGGATCACTAACAACTTATTTTAACGAGTCAAGTGAAACCCAAGATAACTCCTTCTTTCACGGGTAAAGGGTAACCTCACAAAATCGACTTTCTTTTGAAAGGGTGAAGTGCAATCCAATACAACAGTTCTTCTTATCACAAGTGAAGAGGAACCTATAATTAATTCACATAAATTAAATTCAATAACTCTCTAAAAGAGTGAATATTCAATATGAATAATTTCTCTCACTAGAAATTAAATACAGAGAATAATAATGAGAG
>JAVXUL010003067.1:0-12811 GCA_035590515.1 Trichilia minutiflora | reverse complement strand
CTGGATGGCCGCTCCCTCTGCGTATCTACAACACAGTTATAACGTCAACATCAGAAAATCAAAGTATATCGCGGGATATAATTTAAATCCTACTTTCTTAATAACGTTCTCCTCCCGAGTCTCAATTCTTATATTCTAAGGGCCCAAAAAAATTATTCGACTAGCTAAACGTTACTCACGACGTTAAATAGAAGCTAACTACAATCATTCAAATTTTGCGAGTCGGAATAGTAACTCGGCATGAACAGTAACTTAACATCGAAAAATTAATCTAAATATGCATATGAACTCGTAATGAAGCTGGGAATCTCACCACGGAGTCAATTTAATTCAACCACGTCCGGATTGCGCGTAATTCCAAAAAAAACCCAATTCGTGAATAGTGCTCCAAACACTCTCCCGATCAAATCATCAACCGAATCGAGCAAACGGAGTTTCTAGAGTGTAGCCCGTGATGAGTACGTAAGATTTGTAGCAAGAAACGGGACTTTAAACGGTTGGAAAATGAAAATTTTAGAGAAAAAGAAAAGAAAATGGAAAGGGAGAACACTCACGGGAAGGAAACAAAACAGGGGAAGAATGAATCAATTCTGACTTTCTGGACTCAAATACACCTTAAGGAATGGAAATTACCGAATTGCCCCTGGAGCTTTAAAAAAACAAAGAGAGAAAAATGAGGAAACAAGGGCAAATAAGACTTTTCCTGCCCCTGCACATCATCCAACTTCTAGGCTGCGATTCTCTCTCCTCGGACCTCGGATTTGACTCAAATTTGCTTCTCTGAAATCCTTATTCTTTCATCTTTCAGTAGAAACAAACCACGCATCAATCGGACATCCGGATCAACGGGAATTTAGCTCGGAAGTGAAGGTGCGCGGATGATACCTTCGGCTGCATATGAGCTCGCGGAAATTCGTCCGTTCTCACTCATCTCAGATCCAATTTTTATGAAATTTCATTCTATAAAAACCTTATTCTGTCCTTTTTCATTAGAAACAAACCGTGCATCAATCGGATTTCCGGATCAACAGAAATTTAGCTCGGAAGCTTAGATGCGCAGATGATGCCTCAACTGAAGGCCCTCTAAACTCTTCCAATTTTCCCTTATTCCCTTACTAAACATTAATATGCTAATAATGAGAAAATTTAACAATCGAACGGATATTTAATAAAAGATAAAAAAAACGCCCTTAGGATCAAAAGACTAAAATGCCCCTATATCTAAAATGACAAAAATATCCTTGTTTCAATTATAGGGTATTACAACTATTCCTGCCATGTCAGCCCCGAAACCCTAAGCATACGTTCCTTCGAGTAAAACTTTCGATTCTCTCAAGAATGAAGTCCCCTAGTTCTCGGGATGCCTTTATGTAGCGGCCTATGGCTTTGATGACATCAGGCTATAGCGTCATGGAAGTCTGTGTACTTCGGGTGCTCGCAAGCTCCTGTCGTTTTGTGTGGATTATGTCAGTCCGATTCTCCGAAACTGAGCTCAGAAGGCCTGTCATTGAAGACCCTTTGCTCGAGTACGAAGTAAATGTGAATAACTCAAAGGAGACCACCTGAACAGTAGCCTCGGATGGGATACCTGAGTCGATCTCATTATCTCCTGTATGATGTAGATGGCTTCTTGGGATGACGTCGTATTAAGGGGTCCACTCGGCGATAATATGTCATATGATGGGCCTAGACAAGGGCTTGGAGATGGACTTGGGCCTATAAGTTGGGCCTTAACAAAATACCCAAACACTAAGCCCCCCAGTTTTTAATTAAAAAAGATTTTAAATATAAACTAACCAAATTCTGCTCGGCTGACAATGGTTGCCGTTATGGTTCGATTACCTTCTTTGGGAAGACAACCGCCAATCCACGTGTCACTACCCCATTGATAGAGCAGTCTGAAAGACCGCGATACTCGAGCCGTAATAATATCACCGTCAGGATGGGCCCCATACTCATTTAAATTTGAAAAGAATCGACCCCTGATGGTTCATATTAGGGTGATGTGGCATTCCCCTGTCCATTGGATCAGAATCAACGGTCGGGGTTCTTTTGGATTGTCTATAAATACCTCTTCCCTTTCTAATAAATCTTTTTCTCCCTTTATATCCTCACTTGCAAACAGAAGCATTCCGAGCATACTCTCTAGGGCATTCTCCATCATTCTCAGAAGTTTCCTGCATTCTCAACTCTCGACACTTTCTTTCTCTCTAAACAAATTCATTACTCGTCGCATTTGGTAAGTTTTTCCCCACCGTTTTACAGATTTATGGCAGCATTTTTATAAACTGTGAACAAAATGTTCTGGATGTATGCTTAGGTGGGATAGAAAACTGTTAGGGTAGGAGGTCCGTTAGGGACTTTGTAAGAAAATATTTTAGGGTTGTCAATGATCCCTAAACAACCGCCTGATTGTTTTTACCCCTTGTTTTTCTGAGTAAAAATGGCATCCATTTCTAACTCTCTGACCCGACCTGAGGCTATTGATGGAGGAGACAATGTAGGAGAGGGCTTGGAGTTAGTTGCCAGCCCAGAGCCTATTTTCGAGGTTCGATCTCTATACGAGCAGGACTGGTTCATCTCCACGATCCTGGAGACTGATTTAGGGGCCTACACGACCCTTTTTGACATCCCTGAAGATGTGTATCTCCGAGCCCCTGAGGCCAGCGAAATATCCAGTACTCCTCCTGAAGGCAAAGTGGCTTTCAACGAGGAGTTATTCCACTTGCGGGTTAGGTTGCCTCTGCAATCGTATTTTTGTCGGCTCTTAACCAACATGAGAATAGCCTTTTACCAGTTAAATCTGAACAGTTGGAGGACACTGGTAGGGCTGTACGTACTATAAGGGCAGATATCCAATTTCTCGCCTTCCATGGAAGAGATAGAGCACATGTTTGTGCTCAAAAAGAATCTCGCGAAGAACCCCGGGTGGGTATACCTTTAGGTCAGGCCTTGAAAATCTAACCCGGTCAAGGAAAACACCACCAGTAATAAAGATTGGAAGAGCAAATGGTTCTTCGTGGGAGGAAACTGGAATTTCAAGCCACACCTCCCCGTCCCGAATATGTTTGGTGAGCCCCTATTTTGGTTGGGAGAACCGGAGCTGAATCCCCAGAGCCTAGAGATTATAAGACAAGCTAGGGATCAATCCTCGGATTAGAAACTATTACTTTTTAATTCGAATCTAATCATTTCGAGCTTAGTGAAAACATGTTCGAGTATGGACTTCGTATACCTAAACAAGAAAAAATTTGCTCATAGTATAGTTTCTTCCTGAATGCCCGATTTCACAATATGTATAAATATATATATATGTTTTTTCTCTGTGAATATTACTGACTCTCCGTTCCTTATTTTACAGAAGCAATCATGTCTGGGAAGCCTTTCGCCTTGTTCTCTCTGAGCAAGCTGGTCAAAAAGAAGCCAGTCGACACCTCCGCTGTCGATCCCTCCAGGCAAACTCCCCCGACAGAAAAGCAACAAGGTTGGGGGGACGTGCTCGTAAGGAGAAGAAATGAGGGCCACAAATTCTGACTCTGAGTCCGCTTTTGTCGTTACCCTAGACAAAGGGAATGACATAATAGTGGAGAAGCCACCACTGGACAAAGGGCAGAAGAGGCCCTAAGACGACCCCCGATTGACCTAGCGACCAAAAAACTAAGAATCGGGGGGTCGGGCCCTGTAAAAGTTGATACGGGCTTCTACGGGGCTAGTAAAATAGTCGAGCTAAGGGTGGGTGACATCCCCGAGAAAAAGTATAAGCACTTCATCCACCTACTCGACTTAATAAATGATATCGGGCGGTATGTGGCCCCGCCCATTGCCGAGAAGCTGGACAAAACAGAGGACACCGAGGCCATAAACTTTATGTACAGATGGGGTCTGAAGGTAAGTTCAATACTTGGTTTTTATTACATGCTTGTGGGTCTTAAATCACTAACACTTCTCCTTGGTTGTAGGCATGCTACCAAATGAAACAATAGATGGAGGCTCGAAAAGACGAGACGAGCAAAATCAAAAAGCTCGAAAAGGAGAATGCCTTTGCTTTCAAACAGCAGGAGAAGACGGAGGCCAAACTGGCCACTAAGAGGACTCAATGGGAGGCGAAGGAGGCAGCGTGGCAAAAGGAGAAGGAAGAACTCGAGCTCCGACTGGCCTTGTCAGAGTCTGTGCACTCGGGTTCAACCTTGAGAATGCCAACTTGAAGTCTCAGATGGCATTGCAGCAATTCAAGATGGAGATACTAAAGCAGCAGTTGGCCGGGAAACCAGAGAGAATCTGAGTTGCAGTTGAAACCATCGAGGAGGAGGGGGAGGCCTCACTTAATTAGGCCATAGATCTGACCTGCCAAACCTTCCATGAAAAGTACCCTGAGCTTGACCTCGGGTGGCTCTACGAGGAGCTGGGGAGAGAAGTACCCGATTTTGAGGTCTAGGATACAGAAGCAGGAAAGGAAACCCCTGTCTCGGGCATTGCAGCCAAGAAAGTCCACGTCGATTCTCCTACTACAACAAGTCAGCCTCCGTCAGATCTTGTCATGGACCCAACACCTCAAGACCCTACAGATGTAAATAGAAACCAGTAGGGTCGGATATTCTGTATAAGAACATATTGTAACAGTTGGATATTTCAATAAAAATTCAGTTCTTTATATTCTATTCTCGTTTTCTCTGAATTGTGCTCTGATTGAATAGTCGCAATGTTTCTCCGAGCATATAACTTAGAAAAATTTCTCTGAACAATACATTCGATTTGACACAAATATCCAAACAGCTCATCAGCTCGACGAAGATATCTGACTAAATGACTTAGAAAAAATTTCACCAAGAATACTGCTCGGACTGATATTTATAAACATACAACTTAAATATATTTGATAAAAGGTCCCGAACATATGACTTAGAAAAATCCCTTTAAACAATATATTCAGTTCGGCATGAATATTTAAACAACTCATCAGCTTGACAAAGACATCTGACCAAATGACTTAAAAAAATTTTCATAAAGAATAATGTTCGGGTTGATACATAAACATATAGTTTAAATATATTTGGTAAAAGGCCCTGAGCATATAACTTAGAAAAATTTAAATTACTCATTTATATATGAATATCCAAAAGAGTAGCCATATAAATTGTTGCTCGATTCAGGGGTGGAACAACCAACTAAATAACTCAGAGAAATTCTAATAACTCATAAAGTTAACTCTGCGTAGATTCTCGAACACTCATTCATATAAAATATTGTAAATAAATAGAATCGTCTCGATATGGATATCCAAATAAAATGCTTAGACAAAATAAGAAACACACCATCTCATGTCGGATGATTCAAATGGAGTACCAGAGATAGACGGAATCGTCTTAGGATAGACATCCAAATAAAATACTTAGACGAAATAAGAAATATGCCATTTTGTATCAGATGATTCAAATGGAATACTGAAGATAGACAGAATCATCTCGATCTAGATATTCAAATAAAATACTAAGGCAAAATAAGAAATATACCATTTTACATCGACAATAGTTGTTCGAAATAGCACATATATTTATCACAGAGAGATAACAACACAGAATCAATATCTCATTAATCATTGAAACAAGGAAAAATATTTACATGTTAGTCTGCTAAACGATCCGATCATAAAGACAAAGAATATAAGATAAATACAAACCATAGACAGCATACGGTTTCGACTCCCGAATGATGTAAGATTATACAAAGATAGAATCAGGAATAATGTAATATTCTCAGATATTCTTCCCTTATAATAAAAACGACTTAGCCTTACCAGTATAAGAACTTCTCTGGATACTCTGGTACCTATAAAAGAACTGAAACTAGTAGCTGGCCTCGGATGACATGGTCCATATGGCCGCGAAACGATGTAGTTTTATGACTATCAAATATCCTTAGTTCGGAGATGACGTAGTCTCGTTGGTATAAGGTCTTCTAGGGGATAACTTGGTCCCGATAAAAGAATTGAGCCTGGTATCCGACCTCGGGCGACGTGGTCCATATGGCCTAAGAACGTCGTAGTTCTATGACTACTAAGAATCAAAACCAGTAGCCGACCTCAGATGACGTGGGCCATGTGACCTCAAAATAACGTAGTCCTATGACTACTAAGAATCAAAACCAGTAGTCGGTCTTGGACGATGTGGTTCATATGGCCTAAGGACGACGTAGTTGTATAGTTACTAAGAACCAAAACTAGTAGTCGACCTCAAACGATGTGGGCTATGTGGCCTTGAAATGACGTGGTTTTATGACTACTAAGAACCAAAATCAGTAGTCAACCTCGAACGACGTAATCTATATGGCCTAGGAATGATATAGTTGTATGGCTACCAAGAACAAAAACCAGTAGTTAACCTCAGGCGACATGATCCATATGGTCTAGTAATGTCATAGTTTTATGACTATTAAGAATCAGAACCAGTAGCCGACCTCGGACAACGTGGCCCATACGACCTAGGAATGACATGGTTCCATAGTTACTCAATATCCTTAGCTCGGAGATGATGTAGTCTCATTGGCCTAAGGTATTCTACTCAAAAGATTGGGCTAGCTTCAATCACTGAAATCAGATCTGAGTAGAGTACTAGAGAGAGAGGCTTGGCATGTATTATCTGCGGAGCAGATGTTCAAGACACTAGTCGCGGGATCGGAGGACTTGTTGCCAAAAGGGTCGGGTCAAGGATAATAGATTTTCAGTCTGTCTGCATTCTACGGCTTTTTTATTAGGGTGTTACTAGGGGTCTCCAGTTTGTAAACCCTTGGTCTGAGTACTTGAACGACTTTGTATGGCCCTTCCTAATTGGCTCCAAATACCCCTTCACCTGAGATCTTGGTGTTAATAGTCACCCATCAGAGGACTAGGTCTCCCCTCTGGAAAGTTCAGCGTCTGACTTTTTGATTGTAATATCGGGCCACCCTTTGTTGATGCACGATTACCCGAATCGTGACCTCATCTCTTTTTCCATCTAACAGATCCAACTCTAGTCTTCGGCTAGCCTCATTCTTTTCTTCATTATAGTCTTGCATCCGAAGGGTGGGAATGTCGATCTCCACTGAGATCATAGCTTCACACTCAAAAGTTAATAAAAAATGGGACTCTTCCATTGCTATACGGAGAGTAATTTTATATGCCCAGAGGACCTCGGGCAATTTATCAATCCACGCCCCTTTGTGCTCTCCGAGCTTCTTCTTGAGCGCCTTCTTAACTACCTTGTTAGTAGCTTCAACCTGTTCATTAGCCTGAGGGTGTGCTGGAGTGGCAAACCTTAGGTCGATACAGAATTTTAAGCAGAATTCCTTGAAAAGAGTGTTGTCAAATTATTTTTTGTTGTCAACCACCAATATTTGTGAAACCCCGAAGTGATATATTATATTCTACTTAACAAATACGATAGTTTTTTTTCTCTATTATACTGGAGAGCGACTCTACTTCTACCCACTTTGTGAAATAGTCAATCGCCACAATAGCATACTTGGTGTTGGCTCTGACGGTCAGGAGTGGCCCTATCAGATCAAGCCCCAATTGAGAGAAAGGCCAAGAATTTGAAAGGTATGTGAGTTCTTTCGGGGGCTGTCTTGGGATATCCCTATGAATCTGACACTGGTGGCAGGACTTGACTATCCTGAGAGCATCCTGAGAGATTGTGGGCCAATAATATCCTTGTTGGATAATCTTGTATGTCAATGAACGAGCCCCTCCATAACTTTCGTAGGTTCCGTTGTGGATTTCCTCAAGTACTTTGTCTGCCTCATCTGGCTGCTCGGTTCTTTATCTTTCTTGCTTCATTTCTATCGTTCGGAAGCTCCTTATGCTGAATATATCATTTCAGCTCTTTCATCCACGTCGGGTCAGGGGTCTCCTATAGAGCAGCGACAAGGTCTTCTTTAAGATTTACACTCCTCTACGTTAGGATCTCAATTAGCACAGTAGCTGGAGATTTTCCCTTGAACACTGAGGTCAATCTCACCAGAGAATCGGCCCTTGAATTTTTTGCTCGGGGAAGTTGTTCAAAGATGATACTTTGAAAGGCCTCCACCAATTTCTGATCTTGAACCAGGTAAGCTTGCATATTATCTTCCCGAGCCTGGAATTGTCCATTCAACTGACTGACAATTAATTAAAAATCGCTATATATATACAATCAGATTCCAGACTTCCAAAGCCTTAGCTAGTTTTATCCCGTTAATCAGTGTCTCATACTCAACCTCGTTGTTGGTCACCTTGAAATCAAATTGCAGAGAGTACATGACTTCTCCTTCGCTCGGCCTTCTCAAAATTATTCCTGTTCTTCCCCCCTGAATATTCGACGCTCCGTTTACATACATTCGTCAAATCCCCTCCGCAGTCTAAGAATCGAGACTGCCACTCTCATCTCGATTATTGCTGACGTCCGAGACCTATAATACGACCATCTGATCCGAGACTGTGAGTTCTACCACAAAATCTGCCAGTGTTTGCCCCTGAATAGCCCTCCGAGGCTTGTAATCAATGTCATATTCACTAAGTTCAACAGACCACTTCACTAGCCTCCCTGACAAATCAGGCTTGTGAAAAATTTGCCTTAGAGGTTGATCCGTCATCATGATTATATGGTAAACTTGAAAATAAGGGCTCAACTTTCTGACAGCGACAACAAGTGAAAGGGCGAACTTCTCATGTGGAGTATACCTCGTCTTGGCATCTAATAAAAACTTGTTGGTGTACCAAGTACTCCTTTAGCTCTCGAAAGGTTTGATTACAGCTCTCATCCCTTTCTTCATCATCTGGAAGAAAGGGAAACATTTATTCGTTGCCTTTGACACAAATCTGCTCAAAGCCACCAGCCTCCCTATCAAACTTTGTAGCTCCTTCATCGTAGAAGGGGGCCTCAGGTCTAAGATGGCCTAGACTTTTTGTGGGTTAGCCTCGATGTCTCGTTCACTAACCATGTACCTGAAAAAATTTTCTGCTCTGACCCCAAACGAGCATTTCTCGGGATTCAATTTCATGTTATACCTCCTCAGGTAAGAAAAGGTCTCTTCTAAATGTTTAGCATGGTCAGAAGCCTGCACAGACTTCGTGATCATGTCGTCCACGTACACCTCCATGGTCGACCCTATCAAAGGCTCAAAAACCTTATTAACCAACCTTTAGAATGTGGCCCCTGTATTCTTTAATCCAAAAGGCATAACTGTATAATAGTATAGCCCTTGGTTAATAACGAATACAGTTTTATCCTGGTCGAGTTCATGCATCTTGATCTGGTTATATCCCGAGAAGGTATCCATAAAATTGAGGAGCCCGTGACCAGCCGTGGCATATACCAACTGTTCAATCTTTGGAAGGGGAAAGTTGTCCTTCGAGCAAGCTTTATTTAGGTCGGTGAAGTCTACACATATTCTTCATTTTCCATTAGCCTTCTTCACCACCATGACGTTTGCGATCTACTCAGGGTACTGAACCTCTCGGATAAATCCGTCTTTTAAAAGCTTGTTCACTTTAAACTTAATGGCCTCTCTCCTTCGAAATTGAGTGTCCACCTCTTTTGTGTCATAGGTTTAAACTTTGAGTTTACCATTAATCTGTGAACTATGACCCGAGTACTAATCTCTGGCATGTCATCATGGGACTAGGCGAACACATCAGTATTCCACTTAAGCACCTGAATCAGTGATGCTCTATGCTCGGGGATCAGACGGGACTCGATCCTCATCGATCTCTCCGATCACTTTTCATCTAGAGTGATTGACTCTATTTCTTCGATCGGCTCGGGTGATGATGATTCTCTAAATCGGTTCTTCCTTCCATCTGGCTCTTCCAAATGCTCCTCCTACTGACCACCTTGTTCACATCCCTCGGTTTCTTTCTCCAGGGGGCGCTTATGAATACAATATAAATTCTGTAAAATAGTAGCAAAGCAGGATCGGGCTTCCCTTTGGTTTCCTCTCACAATCTCGATCCCCTCTCCGGCTCTGAATTTTAATTTCAGGTAATGAACACTCTCTACTGCCTTCGTGGATCGGAGGAATGGTCTCCCCAAGATCATAGAGTAAGGCATCTTTAGGTCCACCACTTGGAGCTCTACCATAGTGACATTCTGATATGGTTTATTGTCCATCGTGATCGGTAACTGCACGGTTCATAAGGGATACACACATGACTCTCCGAATCCATGCAAGACAGTCTCTGTCGATCTTAACCTCAGGTCTTCTATACCCAAAGAATCCAGTGTCTCCTTAAAAATGATATCAGTAGAGCTCCCCGTGTTAATCAAGATTCTCCCAACTTGGGAAGTCCCCACTGTCATCGTAACGACCAAAGCATCGTCATGAGGATAATGGACCCCATACTCATCCTCATCTGTGAACATGATTGGCACTGAGGCTATCCTCGATTTCTTCTCTGCACGCACATTTAACACATGTGGTTCTATGTTTGCACTCAGGATAGAATATCGAGAATAATTCTTCTTGAAATTATTTGAATTTTCAGTGAGTGTGGGATCACCAATGATCACCATTGCATCATTGTACCCCAAGACCCGTCTCGGATCTTAGGACCTCTCATCGTCACGAGCTACAAAATCGATCAGGTAATTATTCCTGACCAAAACTTCAATCTGATTTTGTAACTCGTAGTACTCCTCCGTCAAGTGTCCCATGTCTTGATGGAACTCACAAAATTTATTTTCTACCTCTCACGAGGGTCTATATTTGATCGGACGGGGGTCCAACAGCAATGTCCCCCATTTCTTTATCTCCTCTAGAATCTACGAAAGGGGAGCGTTCAGTGGAGTAAACTTCCTCTTCTCTTTTCCTTGCTCCACTCGCCTCGGTTTGTCTACCTGGGTGACCCACTTCGGATCGTCTCTCCAAGGTGATCTTCGCTCCATAGAATACTGTTCTTCTCTCCACCTGTCACCCCTATAGTACTCAGGGGCTCTATCCCTTCCTTGATTAGCCTCAGGAAACTTCCTCCTGTCACTTCTCCACCTCTTATTGTCGGGCTTCTTGAATCGATTGTTGTCTCTTGGAGGAGCCTCTACGGGCTTCTGTTCTTTCATCTTTAGCATTACTTGATTTCCTACTTCTATCTCATCAAGTATTTTCCTCCGAGCTGCCTCATAAGTGCTCACCGAGGACTTACATATAGCGTACCAGGTCCTGTCTATCTTAAGCCCTTATTCCAACCTTTCCAAGGCCAGCAGATGGTAGAAAGCCCCCAATTTAAGCACCTCCTCGTGGTATCTTTTGGCGAAACTCCTGAGACTTTCACCATTTCCTTGTTTGAGCAGCAACAAGGAGCTCGAGGTCTTTGTGCTAAAGACTGCACCTCTAAATTTTATGGTGAATACATCATACAATTGTTTAAAACTCTTGATGCTCCCTAGGGTTAAACCCATAAACCACTTCCTGGCTTGCCTCTCCAGGGTCAGGGAGAATAAACAACACATTTGATCTTCACTCAGACCCTGGACGAGCATCATCTCATGAAAAAAATTCATGTGTAGTAACGGGTCTGTTTTCCCACAAAATAGAGTAATCTAAGACATTTTAAACTTCTTAGACATGGTCTAGCCTAACAGTTTGGGTGTAAAAGGTGACTTCTTATAGGGGATGGTTACTTGAATAGGTTCGGTCAATTCACCTCAGGGGCCCGCCTTTTCTTTGCTTATCTCATCCACTATCTTTCTTACCAAGGACTCTATGTCTCTGTCCTTGTTGTCGATCCCCCGTTCTCCCTCATGACACAGGTTCCTTTGCCCAAACACCTTGCGTTCCCTCCTTTGCCTTTGTTTCAAAAGTATCCTTATATCACTCAGAAGTGGGCTGGTATCGTCAGGTATCTCTTGGACTACGTCTGGGCTCTGAGAAACTCTTGTAGACCCGGGGTGATACTTTTCCCAAGCAACGGGGGGCATGCATGCATCTTTAACCCCCACTCTCTTTAAATGGGGTTCCTTTACAGCCTTTTTTTCTCCTTCTCTGCAGCTGTATACCTTTTGGTCCTGGGTTTTCTTCCGACTCCTTCCTCATCCCTCACCACGACTTCCAATCGAGGGACGCTGCTCTCTACAGTCTCGTCTTGTACCCTCGTATCCTACGTATTGGCCTGTATTATCTTTTTCATCTCTGACACTTCTTTGATCAATATCTGTATCTATCGATCTTTTTCTGAATGCCACTATTCACTGTCTTGAAATAGCTATAATAATTGGGTCATCTCTTCAGTTTCCCTTGCATGGTCCGGTCTACGTGCATGCACCTCAACAGCATTTGATCGGGGGCTCTCATGCACCGAGATCTCATGCAAGACACTAGCATCCCCTTCTATAACAGCAGTAGCTTCCACAGAGCCTCCTTCTGTGTTCCTATGTTCTGATAAATTGCTTCTAGTCGGGTAACCCCTGACGTTTGTCATCTTTACTGTAAATAACTTGTTTGTTGGCTTTTTGTTTGATTCCCACAGACGGCGTCAAATATTAATGCAAGAAGTTGGTGTCGTCCTCAACCTCGAGCACCAATTGGTCTTCTCCTCTTATTTCTTAACCCGGAACTATAAAATAATGGAAACCTCAAGGGTAAAGCCAGTTTCTCGCAAAAACCCTTTGATGCTTAAGTTAGAGACGGTTTTTGTCACATCCTGACCCGAGGGTCCCACCTATGACAACCGTCACAGATTCCTAATAAGCATTCCTTAGGTCCAGAACGCTTACTAAGAACCTGTAAGTCTGAAATCATAAACAAATATAAAACATTTCTCAGAAATTTTCTTTCAAATTCCTCACTACTATGCAATCAAAACAGT
>JAVXUL010003057.1:0-12812 GCA_035590515.1 Trichilia minutiflora | reverse complement strand
TAAATCCATCATATTAATTAATTAGTTAATTAATATGGCCATTATCTAATGTATTTAAGTGTTAAATAATTAGATAAAAATTTTTAAATATTAATGGTTAATATTTTGACATATGACACTTTATAAATGGTTTATATTTTTGATTTTGTGTAAAATGTTTATTGGTCCATTTATAAGGTTACACACATATAAGATATGTTTGATGTATCATAGAAGTTCCATTTAATTATTATATTTATTGGATAAATATAGATTAAATAAAATAAAAAATATAAATATCTTTGTATTTTTCATTTTTAATTAATTTTGGCATCATTTTTGGATCTCGCTCTTCAAGCAATTTCGGCCAGCCTTGGAAGGAGAGATTGGTGTAAAGTGAAGAGAAACCATAGATTTGGCTCTTATCTTCATCACAAAAGAAAGTACTCAAAGTGAGCACCTAAAACCCTAAGGTTCATTAAGAAAACCTTTATTTTTCATGATTTTATCCTAGGGTTTTCTTGCTAAAAACTTACATTTCAAACATGATTTAGACTATAGAACCTTCAACATGCACACACATACAATCATATACATATGAATTATACATAGAGAGCATACATCCAAACATCAAATTAGGCCTCCTTCTGGCGTTAATCCAATATAGCACATCAATACTTTCAAAGATTCTCAATAGCATAACACATCATTTCCATACAAATAATTATAATAATGAATATAATTATAAACATCACATTTAAAAAAATAAAAAAAATATAATTATTCTACTAACAAGATTGTTGTCATTAATTAAATGAAGCCTGATCAATAGGGGCTATACTACTTTTCCCTTGGAGTATATATAACACGATATTACCAAATATCATTAGAAAGATCAGAACAATAACATTTACGAACTAATGCATACAACTACTAAACATGCTCAAATATATTCCAAATTTAGGCTTATACAACTAACATTACTTAAGATTTGATAGAACTTCATTTGAATGAAGCGAACATGGCTACGGTACAAAAAGCCTAGCTTAATTTTGATTATAGAATTGTATAGAGCCACCACATTGCTAAGTTTATTGTAAGGTCATCTGAAAAGGTACGAGGTTGAATTATAGATATGGCAAACCTCTATGTGTTTTGTTTCTATAGCCTCTTACGATGCCTTATTTGGAGTTCTAGAATTCGACTTATGTCTATATGAACAAATACTATTCTAGTAAAACTCAATTTTGGGTATAAGGTTATTCAAGATAAGAAATGGCTCAAGAACCAGAATGGGACTAACTAAAGAGTTTTAAGACATCAAGGAACACTCGTTAAGATTTTAATTACCTTTAACAACCATTAAGAATGCTATTGAATACACAATTGATTCAATTATACTATAAAATCTCCGATGTACACTTCATATTCATCATCTTTAATTTCACATTTCATAAACTATCACCAATACACCCATCATCCTTAATATACATTCAATCAATCCATAAACCAATTTTCTATTTAAACCCTAATTTTAAAAAAAAAATTTAAGTTTACAATATAATAAACAAATCAACACCAAAATTATATAAATAAAATCAATAGACCAAACTTACCAATCTTCCTTTTCCTTTCGCTGTCTTTCTTTCTTTTCCCTTTTTCCTTTTTCTTTTCTTTCTTTCCTTTTCCCTTTGGTTGCCCCCTCTTCTTTCCTTTCCTTATCTCACGGTTTTCTTTTGTCTTCCTTTAATTTGGAAATTAATATTTTCTAATTTCCTAATAATTCACCAAGTAATCAATGGCCTAGATTTAAAGCTTGCAGTCCAATGAATAGTATTATGCCAAAATTCTTTCATTTTACTTGGCCAAAAATAAACTAAATTTTTAATCTAATATATAATCAAAATTAAACCAACACATTAGACAAATGGAGGGCTAAGATTGAAAGTAGAATGGTTGGCCAGGATTTAAAGAAAATAAATGGGCTTGGATTTCGTACCAGCACCTACACAAGATTCATCGGCTCAATCTCTACTCCTAAACCTAAAACATAATTCATGAGTGTAAACAAATCATTGGGCTTAAATCTATTTGTAAACTTGAAGCCCACTTAATTCTAAATTCAATTTATAACTCCAAAGCCCAGTTAATTCTAATTTCAATTTGGCTCCAACAATATCCACATAATCGCACAGATAATCACACACTAAAGTTCGGTGCTAGTTTGGGCTATAGTTTAGACCAGTTTGGTCCAATTCTAAGCCTTATGCTTTCTATGCTATCCAGTTTTCAGACTTTCATATTCTCATCTTTAATTCTCAGTTATATAACCTTTTATTTGATTCAAATTTCTTTTTATTTGTTCATCTTGAGTCCTCTTTAAGTTTAAACAAGTAGTTTGTCAATTAGGCTTCTCAATCAACGAAAATTTATCTTAAAAACTTGAGTGCATAGTTTAGACATTAACACCACTGTTCTCAAACCAAATCAATTTCATCCAAAACTTTCATAACACTTAGACATCAATACAAGGTTTAAAAATCACTATTAGAACATGAATATAAAATTTTTAATATGATAAAAATGCCCTTCTATATAAATTTACCAATTACTCATGAATTGAGAGATGGGGTATTACAAAATACTTTTGGGCTTTAAGTAAATATGAATTGATAACTATTTTTTATTAATTTCTAAATTAAAACAGGTAACTAACATATCAATACATCAAAAAATCAATTTCTTGATGAGTTACTTTCATGTAGTAGTTATCAAAGTTGACTCCAAATCAACTACAGGTGTAAATAATTAGCTAATTCTAATATGAAATATTAATGTGTAGCTACTTTTCTAAATTGGATTTCTAACCCATTTGAAAAGTTAGGATTATGTTGAAATGGTGTGTGTTTGAGTATGTCTCGGGTAAGAAGAAAATATATTAAGAACAAAGACTTGGAAAAAAAACAAAGAGAGATGATAAAAATAGATTTCTTTTAATATCATAACGTGTCATCTTCTTGCTGGTAATAAATTTTATGGACCACCTCTTAAGAAGCAGCTCGTGAAAGAGATAGAAAATGATAAAGGAAAGAAGGAGAAAATGATGATGATAATAAGGATGAAGTGGATTGGGAAAATGGGAAATTTATGCAAGCATAGAAGATGGATTCGTTATGGGTTTTAAAAATAAAAATTATTTTTTTTGTGAGGAGAATTTTTTAAATTTTTTGTTAGCTGTTTTTATCTTCCTTCGTGTAAAAGAAATTAATTTAGGTTAATAAAATCTAAAACAAATTGGAAATTATTTTTAATTATTTTACACTCTTGTTAGTTAAATAATAATCAACATTGAAGGATTTACTAATTTCTGTGAGTTTTCATAAAGTGTGTGCGTGTATACATGTATAAGCGTAATAGATGAAGGATTTATTTTCGTGATCCAAATTTAAAAATTTATAGTTTTGATTATTTTCAGGAATATTAATATAATCAATTAATGTAAATTACAGTAAAATTAGTTTTAAAAAAATTTAATTTGTATTTGGTAACAAAATTAGAGTAAAATTAATATGTTATTATTTATATATTTATACATAATGAAATAATTTTATCCCCTAAGTAAATATGAATTGATAAATATTTTTTATTAATTTCTAGATTAGAAAAGGTAACTAACAAAAAAAAATCAGAAAATTAAATTCATGGTGAGTTACTTTCTTGTAGTAGCTATCAAAGCAGACTACAAATCAATTAAAGATGAAAATTGTTAGATAATTTTTCAATTTAAAATATTAACGTGTAGCTATTTTTCCAAATTGGATTTCTAACCCCTTTGAGAAGTTAAGATTTATGTTGAAATGGTGTTGGTTTGAGTATACGTCGGGTATGAAAAAAATATATTAGAAACAAAGACTTAGTCAAAAAGGAGATGATATCCTTCTCTTGCAGGTAATGAATTTTGTGGATCTTCTCTTAAAAAATATTCTGTGAAAGTGCCGAAATCTGATAATAAAAACAGAAGAGGAGATGATGATAATAATAATAAGCATTAAGTATATTTGGGTAATGAATTTTTTGACTGCTAGTTAATAGAGTCTAAAAAATACAAAACTTTTTATTTTTATTTTGCGTTACACAAAATTGATAATTTCATCTCATTTTTATGATTTGCGAGAATTTCTGCATGAATATAAATTTTGAATTTTTATTAATAGAAAAAATTGAAAAAAATTAAAAAATAGATGAAGTTTTTTTTTTGGTATTTTATAGAATCTATTTGATAAATATTAATACAAAACTTTTAACTTAAAAATAAAATATTTAATTCAATACTTCGTTTAGCAGCTAACGAATAAGAGTGTATCAAAATACTTTTAAAATTTATGAATTAAAATATTCATTTAACCAAACATTAGAAATTAGGAAATCCTTTTCCTAAATTTATGAAACTAATAAAAATACTATTTATGTTGAAACAATGTAGTTATTTGTCAATTTATGAAAATTAAATTGAAGCTTATCATTTATTATTTTTTTATAGGGTGCATGCAACTTTGTTGTAAGTTTTTATATTTTTAAATCTTTGTTGTAATTTTTAATTCTTTTGTAATTGGTCAAATCTTACAAAATTATGACAAGAAGTTTAAACACAATTTACAATTACAGCAAAAGAATTGCAACAACTATAAGTATAACGGAAAAGGCCATAATCCTATATATATACATATTTTGTATATAGAGGAAACTCACGCACTCAGTTATCACTGTGACGTCCAGCTAAACACGGGATCAGGCACCTACCCCCAAGAGGCACGTGATCGCAGATCACACGGCACCTGACCTTAGTCAGAGGACACGTGTGAAGGGACCACCCGCAACGGTACTAAACACGGGATAAAACCCCTGACCTAATCCTATTTATATTAATACAAATATAAAATGTTATAATTAAATTATTTAATAATTATTTTTTAAAAAGATTTATTAAACACAATTTGGGTGCTTATTGTGAAAAGTATGTTTCGCAAATCTATTTGAATTTCAAACGTGTACCTTCAGTTGCCTCTCTTCGTATATATACCTCTACCCTAACAGAGTAAAATTATAGCTGTTATCTCCCCTCTTATATCTAAGAAGACATTATACACACAAGAGTGAAATATATACGGTCAAGCAGTTGATCAAAATATGAAGAAAAATATAGCTGTAGCTATATTTTCATGGCTATTCATGATCTCCATTTTCATTTTACCGTCTGAAGCTGATGAGTTTGATAATCTTCAGAGATCGATAAAGTTAAAGAGGTCGAAAGTTGGTCCTCTCGTATCAAACTCAAATTCATGGGAAGACATGGAGAGTATTGCAAATAATGAGCATTATATGGAGGCTCAGGCAGGATTAATGGAAGCTGATAGGATCGTTTCATTGCCTGGGCAGCCCTTACACGGTGTCGATTTTGAGCAGTTCGCTGGATATGTGACCGTGGATCCGACGGCCGGACGAGCACTCTTCTATTATTTCGTTGAGTCCCCACAGAATTCTTCCATGAAGCCTTTAGTATTGTGGTTGAACGGAGGTATCACATGCATGCTTGCTTGGTGCTTTTAGAACTGTCATTTTACAAACTTAGATATTTCATATTTTTATTTTGACTTTGTCGTTTTTAGACGTATCACATGCGATTTATCTTTTTTAGACTATTCTTTTGTCACGAATTAATTATTATATGTGGAGCAAACGAGCTTGAAATTCTCTAGTGAGAAAAATGTTAAAAATATAAATTTCAGAGGATCAAATTCAATAACAATATACTATTTGTTACATCTACAACATAAACTTGCTGTCGTATACATGCAAAATTCATCATCCTGTTGCTTAAATGATATTCTTTCCCAGGCCCAGGCTGTTCCTCCTTAGGAATCGGAGCCATGTCTGAATTAGGACCCTTCAGAGTAAACTCAGATGGGAAAACACTCTTCATAAACAAATTTGCATGGAACAACGGTAAGTAAACTAGTTTCATGATACATACACAAATAAGAGGACTAGCAGCAGCTGGCATATTAAGATGGCGCCAATCAACAGTTCATCATCTAATTAACTGATCTGACATCGTCTGGTTAATTTTTAATTATAAATATTTTAGGAGTTGAATATATCAAATTACCTTTTTTATCTTAATCTTTCGGTTAATTAACAAATGAATTAAGGATTTTTTAAACTTAGTAAAACTAAATTGTACATTTGATCAAATTTTAAAGGGTGTATATATTAACTCGCCTTTCTCTCTTACAATTGTCAATACAAGAGAATGAGATACTGACCTTATCTTATAAATTCTTTATACAGTTGCAAATGTGATTTTCTTGGAATCTCCAGCTGGGGTTGGATTTTCATACTCAAATACATCAGATTATGGTCGTAATGGTGATAAAGTAACTGCAGAAGATGCATATACTTTTCTTGTAAACTGGCTTGAAAGGTTTCCACAATATAAAACAAGAGATTTTTATATTGCTGGACAGAGCTACGCCGGTCACTATGTGCCCCAGCTTGCTTATACTATTCTTCTCAAAAACAAGAACAACAATCAAACCTTCATCAACCTCAAAGGAATTTCTGTGAGTTCACTAATTTACATCTAAATTTTACGTTGAAAAAAAGGGTAAAAGGATATACCTACACCTAAAATTTAATCAAATGTAGATTTTAGCTGTACCAATTTTAAAAATATCTATATATATCCCAACTCATTAAAAGAATTGTTAATTTATATTATTTTTCATTTTTATATCATAACAAACAGTAATACTTTCTTAATTATAAGTATTTTGATAGTTAAATGTATGGTATTACCTTTATTTTTTTTCAAGTTAATGAAATAAACTAAAGAATTGGGGTTTCTATAGATATTTTTAAAAATAACATGCATTTACTAACAAATAGAAGTAAACCTTAGGCGGGATCCATACACTTATCTAATAACTTTTACATATCTAATTACTATAAAATAAATTTATCCTAAGTCAGTAAAAAGGTGTAGGGAAGAGAATGAAAAAAGAAAAGAAAGTTTAGGTTGACCTTCTATTTTTTTTTAGAGAGAGAGAGAGAGATGTCCTAAGTTCTAAGTTTCAAAAGTCTCCTCTTGTTGTCTCCTTTATTTTTGGTTGCCTACTTTCTTGGATGTGACTTTCCAACAGAGAATGGGAATGATGAGATCTCCTTAACTTTGGATAGTATGCCAGTTATATTTTATTAATGCTCATATCATACCAGATCTCAGAGCTACAGTACTTATCATCGTCGCACTACCAAAGGCTGACGGATGTGGGATAGGTAACCCTCGGTGGTCAAACAATTTCCATAATCACAAACTTCTTTGTGCCTTCAAACCATTCTTATTTTTGAGTACTTTAGATGTATGTTGGTCAGGGCTCAGGAGTTCTAGGAAATTGCACACTTCTACCCCTAAACTGATGTGGACACCACTAAGTCGTCTGATCATACAATACCCTTATATGAGTGTGACAGTGTTTATTAGGGTGAATGGCCTCGAGTTAATTTTTTTTATCTTCAGGGTCAGAGATGCCATGTATCGGTGGAAAATTCCCTTATGTAAGTCTCTCATTTTCTACCCGAATATACAGTCCCCCAATTTTTGATCTGATACTTGCAAGGCTCTTATCAAAAATTATAACCCGATGATGTGGTCGCCTGAGAGCTGCCTATTTATGTGGGTTCAGGGATTTCTATAAGTATATAAAAGTGGAAAGGTTGTGCTTGATGAGACAACTGACATATTGATAATGCCATCTTGTCATTGATGACCCTTATTGATGGTGTCCTCGATATTATGGCTGATGTGTTCTCATCTAATCCCTCCGATCCTGCAATATTAACGGTTATCTTCGTAAGAGTCATCTTGTAAATCTCCCTCCAATTGTGCCATTTCAACTCCCGAGAAAATTTGATTGCTTAACCCTTAGAAGGCCATATGTCTTGAAGTCTTTGGCCCACCTTTTGACCAATTTTTGAATTAAAGAGACCATTTATGGGGCTTAACCATGTGGTTCTCTCCCAACCGTTCAAGGATTAACAACATCGATCAAGGCCTTCCCCTGTATAAATAGCCTCCTTCTTCCGATCTTTTCATCCTTTGTGCCTTTAAGAATTTTGTTGTTGAACATTTTGTATTTTCTACGTCAACATTTTATGCTACTTGTGTTGGTGCAGTTCTCTGTTGCAGGTGTCGGTTCTTCATCTTCTTCATGAACGCATATCTCTCATAAATTCCACCTTTATGATCGCATATCCTTCATAAATTCCAACCCAATCCCCATTCACAAAAACTTTATCCTTTTCTTGTAACAAATTAAAGGTATTATTTGTCAGTTATTCCATTCCATAATAAATAATTGGTCAACTTTGAGTTTTGATATGTTCTCACTTTAAAGTCTAGTGACAACTAAATTTTTTACAAGTCTATAGTTTTCACTATTTGGGGTAGAAAGAAAGCAAATTGTGCCCAGTGAGAAGGGTGTAGGTATTTGACATTTTTAAACTGCTTGTGTTGGTTTTGTTCTTTTTTGTTGGTGTCCGTTCTTCATCTTCTTCGCTAACATTTATCACCCAACTTTCTTTCTAGGTGAGATTCCTTTCTATAGTAGAAATAAAAGAAATAACTAGTATACTTTCTTCATCTTCTTGTTCGAGGGCCACCTCAAAATAAGGTTTGGTTACTAGGTTTGATGGGGACCATTTTTTTGGAAAAAAGGGAGAGTTCATGACATTGCTGGGTTATGGTTTTAGGGGGTTTTTATTTGTGTTGATATTTGCTTTGGTAGGTTTCTATTTCTAACAGGCCAATGATTTTCAGTGAAGTCATAGTATAAGAAGAAAATGGCCAGCAGAGACGATCTCATAGACACAGCCTATAGTGGAGTGTGGTTTATCGATGTTCCTATCAGTGCTCAGGAGAGCGGGGAAAATGACTGCAATGCTTTTGAGCAGGCTCGGGCTAGGAGTTCCAACGAAGCAGACTGGTTCCCCTCAACTGTCACTGAGGTAGACCTGTGCACGTATAGACAGACATTGGAAATCCCTAACAGCGTGACGCTTTGGGTATTGAAGTTAATAGAAATCTCGAATGCCCTCGTACTAGGGGAGATGGCCCCGAACAAGTAGAATCTGCTACTGGAGGCCCGACTTCCCCTTCAATAATATTTCATTAGGATCTTTGAAGCCCTCAGAATTCCCTCCTACCAGTTTACTCTGAGCAGTTGGAGGCTCGACCCCTACCTCGGACGAGGTGTTGCATTTGTATAACCTTAAAAAGAATCCCAGTCAGTACCTAAGATGGTATTACTTACAAGCGCATCAAGGGTATCAGTCTAAGGTGAAGGGGAACTCCTCTTACAACAAAGACTAGAAAGACCACTGGTTTATTACTAGCAAAGACTGCGTAGAGGCTTCTGAAGATTCTATTCCCTCAACCTTCCAAGAGACATGTGTATGAATTCTTTATTACAATGTTGACTTATTCTTGTTAGCGATTATACTTACTGACTGCATTTTTCTTATACAAATATGGGGAGAGTGTAACATGATATCCCCGCCAGTGTTACTGAGAAATTATTATCCTTGCCCATCCTATATTTTAAACACCTCCTGAGTATGGATAGATTGGTAAGGTTAGGTTTGATGTCTAAGGCGATGACTAAGAGTGAGTTCTCCAAGATCAAGGCACAGATGAATAAAGGTATATCCTTTTCAACCAGTTTTTGAAGAATTAATTTAATAAATTATTCTGACTATGGTTAATACTTTATGCAACAGCAGGGACTGAGGATCCCTGGTCCGAAAAAGATAAAGAGCGATCGATATTTTAAAAAATATGCTTTTTAAAGGGGCGCCCAAGACAGTGGGAGCTGTTGATCCCCAGGTCAAAGTCTTGGTTACAAAGGACCTGAATAAGAAGGCTTCCGAGAAGGGAGAAAAGAAAACTGAATGCCCAAAGGAGAAGGGCATCATAATAAGGGAACTGGAAAAAGTTCAAGAGAGATGTTCTCTGGGGGCAACTAGGTATAGGCTCAAGATAAAGGAAAGATGTCCATGGATCCAGAAAAGGTCAAGGTAAAGAAGAAAAAGAAATTCAATCTCTCACCTCCCCTGACAACTAGCTAAAAGATTAAGGTCTAGGGCCATGATGAGGGCACATCAATCCTCTAAACCTCGAGGTCAATGGCATTAACGGCCATTAGGAAGGGTCAGGCCTCAAGGTTAATGGAAAAGAAAACCACCAGAAGGAACCACAAAGAGCAGTAATAGAAAAATCAAGACGAAGGCGGGGAGGTCCAGGTGGTGGAAGGGATTTTTTCAAATGACCTTCATGAGGGAAAAAAGGGAGACTTCATATATCCCCTTACCCTGATCAATCGTGCCCAAGAGGTGATTTGGCTGGAGAGGACATAAGCCATAATCAATGTAGACCTAATGGAGGCCTTCGAGTACATGAACATGTGGTCGTACATGTTAAGTTCTTCTTTCATTTGACTTAGTAATTCTTTAAGTTGATCTTTGAGTTACTGTACTCATGCTTGTTGTTTCATTTTGATCAGAACGCCTACATATTGAACTTATTCAAGGAAGACTTAAAGATTGCTGTGTCTACTTGAAGGAAGGTTTTTAAAATGGTGAAAAAGCTAGAGGAGAGAGCCAAGGCGAAAATTGCCAAGGTGCAGGAGGAGGTAGCCAAAGAGAAAGTAGAGCTTGCACCCAGAGTCTTAACCTTCAAAGCAGAAAGGTCTCAGTGGGTTACAGAGAAAGGAACTTTAGAGTCAAGAATTTCGACCACTAAGACCAAAGCCAAACCCTCTCAATTGCAAATGAAGAATTACAGAAGAAAAGGTAGAGGCTTTCTGGTTATCACAAAAAACTGACCGAACTGTATCGGTCCCTTAAAGTGGAAGACAACACACTAAACGTGTAACTGTTAGTAATTTTGGCAAGCATCAACAGTGCAAAAGAAAGATATAACCAGTTGTTGCTCGAACATAGCTATTTAAAATACTAGTGTAATGAGGCACAAAAGTCCTTGGAGAGACTAAAAAAGAAAATAGAGGAGGTCGCAGCCCAATTAAAGTCCCGCTATGATGAGGGGTTAATGAAGGCGTGGACTTGACCAGTTGCCTCTTCCTCTAAGTATATACATAGATGGACTTGAGCTGGCTATTTGACCAACTAGGCCTTGAAACTCCAGGGACCTTACGTACACAGGCTTCTAATGCTCATCCAAAGGCCTCTATCCATACCACTGACATGGTTACTGATGAGGAGAGGCAAAGGACTGAAGAGTACCCTGACATTATCATAGCAAGCGGGCTCTTTGAAGCAGCTACTGCAGGCATAGAAGCACAGGGCTCTTAGGCTCTAGTGAATAACGAAAATTTTTTTCCTGTTCCTCGATCCCCCAATTCACTATTAAAGGTGTCCTCTGACGATGAGGATAATATTAAAGATTTGTAACCTCCACCAGCATATTTCTATACTTAACACATTTTTTAAATTCGAGTAATCTTTTTTCATACTGACTCACACATAATAAAGTTATAATTTTTTGATACAAAAATTTGTAAACACTAACATGTTTTTATTTTTGATAAAACATTAATGAAGAGATTTACTTTCTCTTTGCATATTCTTGTCCATCATCCTTCTGACTTCTAATTATTTTTCTTTCAATATTTGATAACAATAATCTTATAATCACACATTTGATAACATCTAATGATCCTTTCAACATTTGATTATTGTTCTAACATTAGATTAATCAGCTAAGTCTTCATTATGTGCCAGAAATTTCATAATCAATTGCTTTAGTATCAGGACCAAACTCGGGAGGCTACTTGAGGTCTTCATTTACAAACAAAGATCAAGATTTCACTTAGAGGGAGTATCATTTTCCCATCATTTAACCTGAAAACTGATGCTCGATGGGAATAAGGAAGGTACTTAGGGGATTAGTCCTTATTTTTTTTTGTCTATTATAAGTAAAGACAACTGACACATGGGCTAGGGATTCAGCTCGACTAGTGTAAGATATCTCTGGATGAAGGTCTATTCTTGGTTATTATACTAAGAGAAGGTAATGAAGGTACTCAAGGGCATTGATCTGTTCTTTCTTGTCTATTACAAATGTATTCATTTGACACGTGGGTCAGGACTTCAGCTCAACTAGTGTAAAATGTCTCGAGTAAAAGCCCGTTCCCGACTGATCATTATATTAGGAGCAAGTAATGGAGGTACTCAAGGGCATGACCCTGTTTTTTCCTGTTCGTTACAAATATATTCATCTGATATGGGTCAAGGCTTTAGCTCAACCAGTGTAAGATCTCTCAGGTGAAGGTCCTTCCCTGACTGATAATTATGCTAGGAGAAGGTAACGGAGGTACTCAAGGGCATGACCCTATTCTTTCTCATCTGTTACAAATATATTCATCTGACATATGGGTTAGGGCTTTAGCTATACTATTGTAAGGTATTTTTTGGTGAGAATCCATTCTGGATCGAACACTACACTAGGAGAAGGTAACGGAGGTACTCAGGGGTATAACCTTGCTCCTTCCCATATGTTATAAACATAATCACCCAACACGATGGTTGTTGCGTATTTATTTAAAACAGGTTTAAAAAAAAACCACAAGCGTACGGTGTCTAAGTTGTAATTTAGAATAATCAAACGTTAAATGTCGAACCCATGAGGAATGTGAATGTCCTAAGTAAGTACTGTAATACCAGTGACGGAAATATATTAAGACAACCAAAATTAAACTATA
>JAVXUL010003026.1:0-12815 GCA_035590515.1 Trichilia minutiflora | reverse complement strand
GAAACCTTAGAAATTGAATAAATGATCGAGAAACGAGAATTTATCAAATATTCGAATAAGTTGACTTTAGAAATCCTGAATATAATGTATTACATGCATATAAGTTATATTCATGCTTTGGAAATTGGAACTAATGTGATTATTAGTATATATGTAATTAGGCGATGATACGCGAGCGAGGAACCTACTTGACGTGTCAAGGAATGAGATAAATTAGAGAGTGTATACATTCCCTATACCATGAGTAGACCTTTTTTTATTTCTTTATATCAAACCATGTTTTCAAGTTGATCAAATGTTTTTAATGAAATTCCTTTCAAAAGTTTTCATATCATTATATTATAATATTAAGATGATTTATTTTATGGATTTTTATTCTAAAGTGTTATTATTTATTTTAATATTTAAATACCCTAGTTCACTCACGGAATAACTCTCGTATACTCACCTTACTCACTTTCAGTTTCACGTAAGCCGAGCTAATTGCATTTTTGGGATGGTGGTGATTTATGTAGGGGATCATGGTATCAAGTATACCTTATACTCAACTCACATTACGTTTTTAGTTAAGTCCACTGGGTTGTACTTAAAATATTTAGTTTTATGTTTTACTTGTAATAGAAAAATTTATGCGAGATTTAAAGCTAAAGTTTTCAGACGTATAAACATTTTTTAATAATTTATGATTTTTAACCTATAATTATTTTTTTAATTTTGATGTATTAATTTTATTATGAATCTATGTTTGGTTTGGAATTGAAATGAATTATTCCAAGCTATATGGTTTGGTTTTGAATTGATGTTGAATTATATTATTAATTTGGGATAAAGGAGTTTAGTTGTGAAACCCCGTATTTCTAAGTAAGAACATTTTTGTCTTTTCATAAATATACACTTGAGTTCAGTAAAGACTGATGAAATTTTGAGGGTATAATATGAGGTTTTGAAAGAGATAGAAAGAAAAAGGAATGAAAATAAATGTCGAAAATTGAACGGGAACTCGATCGCAAAAGAAAACTCAAAATGGGAAGCATTCGACTGACCGAACCCTGAATTCATTCGAACGATTGGGTTCGACTGAACGAATGCGATAACTTGTTCGATCGAACCAAAGGACCAAAATTTTTAGAGAGTCAGAAAACTTTCGATCGAACGAATGGTCTATTTCGTTCGAACGACTTAGTGGCTAGAAATTTTTCACGAGCTCGCAAAACCTTTGGTCGAACGAAGGGTTTTATTCATTTGAATGAACCCCATTTTGATCAAATGAATCGGCCAGTTCATTATATCGAATTGCCCAAAAATCAAGTACAATGACCAAAATTATCTCTTCTAGAATTTTCTTCCTTCACAGACTTTGAGGGTATTTTAGTAATTTTATAACCTAATATATATATATATGGGAGGGGGCGTAAATAGTGGCAAAAACCATTCTTCCCTCTCATTTTCTCTCCTGTTTCTTTCGTTCCTCTCTTTTCTCTCCTTCAACATTTCTTCTCTCAATTTCTTCCTTTTTAATCTAGTAAATGATGATTTCACACCAAAATCTATTACTCTTCCATCTGTTTTACATCGTTTCAACTTTTTGGTTAAAAATACAAAGAGAAGAAAACTAGGGGTTGGAGTTTAGCTCGAGGTTCCGAGTAATCGGCGCTATAATCAACGATTATAGGCTCTTATCGACTTGTTGGTAAGCTCATTTCACTCATTTAAGCTTTAGATTTTCATTTAGAGCCATTTTATAATCTTGAGTACTATTCATCCATAAATGATTTGGATTTTGTATTATGACCTTTTGGATTGTAATGCATTAGTTAGGACGTAGAGTGCATGGGTATATAGTTTGGTAGTTAAGAAACTTGAGTTTGGATAAATTCACTTCATAGTAAATAGTCCCTTATTGTTAGAGACGAAACCCTTTAGCCGTGGTTTAGTTCTAGCAAATGAGGTTGAATGATGTTAGTTAGGTTATAAATCGAAGGAGTAACAGGGTTAGATCGACTAACCAAGCAATGAATAGAGAAGTATTTTAGTTATGTGAGGTCGGTTAATGGATAGCCGTATTAAGATTTCTTTATGTACTATAGAGTGGAGTGGAGTTATCGCAAAGGAGCTAATAGTAATCCCTATGTTTGTACGTATAAGCACTGATCGCGAGGATTAAGAATTCAATCCGAGTGAAGAACTTTAGAGAGTGCGTACCCTCCCTAACCTATGAGTGGATTTGTTTTGTTTTCCCTATATTTTTAATATGTTTTAATGGATTATAAGAGTATATGATGTGTATTTCCGAATGTATGTTTCAATCTATTTTTTTAAAATAATATATGAGAAGTATTTAGTTTAAAAAGATTAATGATATTTGATTTTTGTTTGTGTGAGTGGAACTTTTATATTTTCCTTGATTTGAATAATTTATGATTTTCAAATAAGTATGGAAAAGTTTGATAAAAGTATATATATGTATATATATACATACGTATTTGCATGATGGACTTAGTTTGCTTGATGTATACGTTTTATATGAATGATGGCCGATGGCCAATTTATAAGATATTTATACCTTATTGGTGATCATGTGGATATTGATTCTATATGGATTGAGTTTGTGTGATAATTTATGATGATGATGATACGGTCAATGGGACAGATCTTATTATTTGTATATTGGTGATAACGGCCATAAAGGTCGGATTGTTTACTATAGCTACAAAGTGGTAGCCTGGGGGAGTCCACTTGGATGTGGACACCTAGGTGAGTGTATCGTCATATCTGAGGGTTGTGGTAGCCTAAGGTCGACCTAAGAGAGAGATCGCCTAGGTGAGTGAAGACTTCATAGGTGAGAGTGATGTATGGTGTTATGATATTATGATGGAGATATGATTTATCCACCTATGAGTCTTGTCAGGTTAGTCACGGATATCACCCTGTGGCTAATTCGAGGCAAACGTCAATGGTGGGCCTATATTCTGATTAAAATATACATATTTTTATTTGTGTATTTTAAATTAAACTTTTATAAAGCATCATTGTTTTTAATTGCATATAAAACCTACTGACAGCTCGAGGTTGCACCTGATCAGAATAATTCCTAAGAAGGTAACCATGCCCAATGACTTTCTCACTGCTGGTTTAGTTCATAATTTTAAAGAAGAAAATATGTTTTTGAATCTGTTACTTTTTATTGTTTCTTTTAAATGAATATTGTTTAATACTGTATCCATTATTATTATTATTATGTTCCTTCACTGAGTATACTTTAGTATGCTCACTCTTTTTTCTCTACTCACAGACAAAAGCAGAGAGTACGTGAAGGGTGGTGATAGTATCGAGGATGGTAATTTTAGATATTATCTCTATACTCAACTCACACCTATCTCTTATGAGTCCATTAGGAGCGTCATATAATATTCATAGTTTTTCATGGTTTTCTTTGCTTCCAAGAGCTTGGAAATTGATGAAATTTGTAATATTAATTTTTATAATGAAATAATTTTGTTATTTTATAACTTGAAAAAGTTTGTAACAGATGAATATGGTATTATTGATATCACACCCGTGTTTGTACCTCAAGGGCATATTTGTAACTTCACCACATTTTTTATTCATGTTTTTGTATTCATGGTGCATATTGGTATTTTGTCTGTCTATTTTTGGGATATATTTGACATTTATGTTGGTTAAAAAGAGTTTATGTGAGTGTACGTTGGGACCTCCATTTGTGATTTTCAATTTCGGAAGGGACTCAAGTGAAAAAGTCCATTTTTGGCAAGTTCGGTCAATCGAATGGATAATTCGTTCGATCGATATTTTGAAGAATCTCTGGACAATTCTGGCTTCAGATTCGTTCGAACGAATAGGGGCATTCGTTCGATCGAATTAGGTTTCGTTCGACTGAATGAGCCATTCGTTCAACCGAAGTGTGGATTCGTTCGAACGAATGAGGGTTCGTTTGACTGGTAATTTGGAAGCTCTCTGACTTCTATAGACGTTGAAGGGTTCGTTCGAACGAAGTGCTATTCGTTCAACCGAGATCGAATCGGCATGAATTGACGATTTTACCCTCTTCTAGAAGCTTCCTCCTTCAGAAAACTTAAAGGCAAATTGATAATTTCACCCTTTTTCTATAAATAAAGGTCCAAGGTCAGAATTTTTGGGTTTTGCTTCGCTTTTCTTCTCTCCTTTCCCCTCTCACGTTCTCTCAATCTCTCTCTCTAGACTTTGCATGATTTTTCTTTGCAGACGAGTCACATTCCACGCGTCTATCATGCTGGGAGCATCAATTTGACGATAGAGACGCGGATTCATGAAGCAGTACTTAGGGTTCCAAGAGACGAAATTGGGGCTTTTCGAGTTAGAGGTGAAATTGGAGTAAACCGACCACACCACGAGATTCGTAGCTTCGATTCTAACTCGTCTGTATATTTATTTCGTAGTTTTAGGCATTTTGATTCGTATGGGCTTTCGTATCTATTTTCTTATATTTATCACATTAATCTTAGGTTTTATGCGTAATGTGGATTATAGAGGAGTCGTTGAAGTCGTATGAAGCTAGAAATATAAATTTGGAGATTTGGGGTAAATATGAACAGTAACTTCAGTTACTGTTTCGACGAGAGCATAGGGCCCACAAATCAAAATCGTGTATATTAATCAAAACGAGTTGGTTTAGCTATAATGTGGGTCTACGTCGACATTAATTGGATGATTTCAAGTGCAATGAGGATTTTAGATAATGTCCTGTAAAGGTCCGAATATTGAAACCCGGATTAGCATGCATCACACACATTAGAATTTTTATATATATTTATACATTAGGGCGTGTATTGATAGTAATGTTATGTGTGTGGTTAGGCGACGGTTCGAGATCGAGGTACTCGCGTGAGTCACCGAAGAACGAGAGGAACTAGGGAGTGTATACCCTCCCTACACAGTGAGTGGATATCCTTTTTATGTTATTTCTTATTTATAAGTTTGTTTAGTTCGTAAATAAAATGATAGGCATATGTTTATAAATGTTTTCCTCATTTCTTTTCAAATACAAAGAATTGTGTATATACTCGTGTTATATATGGTTTTGAAATGGATTTGGTATTTTGCGATATGTTTTATTTGATGACATGGCCAGTGGGCCAGATTTATTGTTGTTATGTGATATTGCGGCCATTTGGCCTTATTTTATATTATGATGATGACATGGCGATTAGGCCAAGATTTTGTGATTATATGTATTGGTGATAACGGCCTTGTGTGCCGGTTTACTGTAGCTACAGGGTGATAGCCTGAGAAGGTGTTCACTGGGATGTGGACCCCTAGGTGAGTGTGATGTGGTAGCGTAGGGTTAGCCTGGGAGAGAGGTCACCTAGGTGAGTGGAGGCTGCATAGGTGGACCATTGTGTGACTACGGTTGTGTTGTGATGTTGTGATGAGATTGAGATTTGTCCACCTATGAGTCTCGTCGAGTTAGTCATGGATGTCACCCCGTGACGGCTCGAGGAAAACGTCAGTGTTGGGCATCTTTTTCTAATAAAACTGCATGATTTATAACTATTGTATTTTAAATCTGTTTTTTCGAAATACCATAATTTCCTGCATACAAACCCACTGACGTTCGCGGAAACCCCACGGCCAGAGTAGTTACCGGGAAGTGAGCCAGCCCAATAATTTTCATAATATGATTTTAGAAACTTTTAAGATAAATAAGTTTCCATCTAGTTCTCTATTCTAAAATTTATTTGAATATATACCTATATCTTATATGGTTTTAATTATCTTTTATTCGTTCACTCACTGAGTATACTCTCGTATACTCACCCCCCTCACTTCTCAGTTTCAGAGAAAGCGGTAGGATAAGCGAGGGTGGTGGTGATTGCTTCAAAAGTGAAGGCTCAGGTATAGCTACTTCGACTCACTTAGGAAGTCCATAGTCCACTGGTATTATTTTCAATTTTTTCTTTATTTTGTGAGATTTGATAACTAATAAACAAATTTATAATAAATATTGTATCTTGAGTTAGGATTGATTCCCACAGATTTTATTTAAGTATGAACTTTCAATGATTTATTTGTATTTTATACATTTGAAGTGTTGTGGCCTTGTTTTATTTCATGAGAAGTTTGGGTGAAAGGTTGATTGATATTGAAAGTGTTTTGAAAATCAGGTTTTATAAATGCCTTAAAGGCCTACAAGTTGTATTTTATGTGATTGAGTACATCCTGGAGGTCTGTGGCGATTGTCACAGGTGAGACCCCCGGGTCAGAGTGTGACAATTCATGAATGGGATAACAAGGAATTCTTTGACATAAATTTATATCCTAAGATTTCTATATGTAAGGGGTATGATATTTGTGTTATAGAATTTAGTTATTTAGTTCTTAGTTATGTATTTTTATCTTGACCAAGATTTATATTTTGTGAGGGAGAAATAAAAATAATATCTTAAAAAAGCGTAATGGTTCGGATTTAACTAACTTAAGGTGCCAAGATTTCTATTATGTGAGACATTAGAAGTTAGGGTTGTTGGAGATATGCCGCAGACCCAATCGTGTCACACGGATCAAGTATATTATCTATAGTAAATATATCTTAGTGATTAATTATAAACTACTTATGATTAATTCCAAATGACATTTTACTATCATTTTGCATTTCTTCAATTGTGCTTTATTGATTATTGTAATAATGCGAAATGATATCCCATGATGTATTATATGCTAAGACTCTATTTATAAAGTGTTATAGATATAAGGACAGAGTCGATGATTTAAATACATTCGAACAAATTCCCAAAGTCATTAGGACAATGATATTTCATAATTGGTATATTTTATTACTGTTAATGATTAGTATTCGATGCTAATAGTTTGGTGACAAGTCTCATGTCACAAGAGAGTAAACATGAGTAGTACATTTGAGAACATATTATTGACTTGATCAAACATGATGAATCACATGAGTGATTATATGCATTCAATGATTCATCACACAATCGTATTAATATACCATTAGTCCTTCGACTGAAGACATTATGGCTGCTATCTGTAATAAGACTCATTGTTCACTTGTGTATAGTGCACTGGACTAACCACGCCTAATGAAAGAAGCATCATGCAATATAGTCTTAGTGTATGAGAACAAGTGATGATCAAGATGGAATCTACTAACTTAGATATTTGAGCTTGAGATCTTAGACAAAAATATCATACACGGGAATCAAAATCTCTAACCAAAGTACATGTTTTATAAAAATGAGTTTTCAGATAAATAAATCTCATTTATGATTGTTTTTCTGATCTATGGTTGAGTTAGAGGTTTGACAATTTCATGGCCTCCACTCGATCGGGAGTGACAGTAGAAGGACTTTACTACATATAAGTACGATTATATCGGTTTATCCAAATTTTACATTCTTTATGCTCTAAGGGTTATGACATCTTGTTAGAGGTCACTCATGATCATTGAGAACTTTGGTTACAATGAGTTATATTAAAGTGATACGAAAGGATTTGTATCGGTTCATGTCTAGTTAACGGTAAACCTAAGAGGTCACACATAATAACCGATAGATGACAATTCTTGAAATAAATATCATTTAAGCACATTAATGTTGTTTCATATTGTTGAAAAGTAAATTACTCCGATAAATTGATCAATAAGTAATTTTATTCTTTAAAATAAAGAATAAATTCTCTCGATAATGATGCGCTAGTACCCTTGTATCGAGAAATATTCTGGTAATTTTAAAATATCATAAATATGATTTACAAATATATAAAAGACTATAAAAGAATTTATAATATATTTATTAATAATTAAATGAATATTATTTGAATTAAATCTTTGTTTGACAAGTGTCAAAATTCTAGATGGTTATTTTCTTTCCTTAATAAATCAATGATCATAATCCAATACTTATTAATTATTGTAATTAATAATTATTTGAATAATTGTTTATTATTGTTTATGTTTCAAAAGTCAAACATTAAATATGTTATTGTTATTATTATTATTATTATTATTATTATTATTATTATTTGTAATAATAATAAAAATAATTGTTTTTTTTAATAGGGAATTCATAATGGATAATAACAAATATTTTATATATTGATATTTTTGAATGGATTTTAGAATCCACCAATGGTAATCATCCATTTGGCTTTGTGTAATCATTGTTGTTTATTTTTTAAACACAATTGTTTTGTTATTTGGTACAAGGCCATATATCTAGGGATGAGCATTTTCAAACTGATCCAATCAAAACCAATCCAAATCGCAAAAATTAGCGGTTTGGATCGGTTTGAAAAATTTGTGAATCGACTTGCGGATTGATATTTTTAAACTGCTATTCGAGGTTGGATTATGGATTGAATCAATTCCAAACCACGAAATCACAAATCAAACCGCTTAATTTTATTTTATAAAATTATTATTATTTTATTTATCATCACAAATTATATATGATTTGTCTCTATATCTTCTATATAATAATAATTAATAGAGAAAAATTATTCATAAATGATTTAAAAAAATTATTCGCAAAACTTGCTCTTAAATGTTAATGAGAGATTATAGAATTGATAATAATTAATAATTATATATATAATTTTATAATATAGTTTAAACCGCGAATCCAAATCGCTTCAAACCACACTTTGCAGTTTGGTTTGGATTGGTTTGTAATATGTTAATAGATTGGATTGAATTGATTTTTTTTTCAAATTGTAATATGCGGTTTGGTTTGAAATTTTATCTCAAATCGAACCAAACCCCAAATGCCCCCCTACATATGTCCATGCGATGGGAATTGATTAATTGGTCATTAAAAATGAAAAATTGTTTTATGTTTCTTGGAAAATAACCAACGTCCAATGATACAAAGGAAAGGTGGAAAAATATTATTGAATTATCTTTTTCTTCCTTTACTTATTGAACGTCCATCGAGGATTATTGAAGATATGGGTTTTGAATAAAAACCACAAATCGAGGATTGTTTCCCATGTGAAAACCCTACTTTCAAATGGTATCGAAGCTTGCAAAAATATAATTTTTAATGTATGCTTTAATGGTATTTTATTGGTGTTGGAAGATTTGTGAGTGTGGTGGCTTGGTTGATTACTTAGTTGGATAATTATTTGTAATTGTGCAATTATTGCTCTTATTGTTATTAGGTTGATAATAATGTAAAGTATCATGGTAAAATGGTTTATGATGATTTAATTATAGAGCATGACATGTTATGGAAAATGAAAATGATGTAAATTGTGATTTGTGTTGTTTTATGTTTATATTGATAACATGATTTGTTTTCATTAATTACATTATTTTTAAATGTTTTTGAAAATATTTGATGTGTTGCAACTCATATTGATTGAATATGGAATGTTGTTATGGTTGGTTTTATTGAAAAAATTGATGAAAACACAAGAAAACCAAGATTCCATAAAAACAGGGGAGCTATTGTGGAGGGGAAGCGACACGTGTACACCACACATGCCAGTCCGCCTGTTAGCGGACAGGGGTGTTTAATGTGTGCCAGCAGGTATGTGCAGTGCATGCCGCGCACCTATTGGCTACGAGCGCACAACCCTTGTCTTCTCATACCTTTTCATTGTCACAAAATCTGATTTTGCACATGACGACTTTCAATGTATCCTGATTTAATTTTAAGTGATTTTGATCCTTAATTATCGAGTTTTAATAAAAATATTAAAAATGGCACACCAACCAATATCAGTCTTGATAAGGGGTATTTTCATAATTTGTCCTATAGGGACCAAAATTTAAAATTTTGTAAATGTTCAAAATTTCCATCTTTTAATAATGAGTTATTATTAAATTTTTTCTACAAGCCATAACTCTCATAAATGACTAATTTGATTAGTATTTTCTATTATCAAAAATTCTAATTACTGAATTAAAATAAATTTTTGGTTAGAAATTGTTTTAGTTGAACAGAAAATGAGAATTACTTCGGATTAATTATTTTAAATTAATCTAGAATTAATAGAATTCTAGTGGGAGTAATTAAATTCATTAATCGATATTGTATAAATTAAAAGTCCTCTATAAACAAATTAAATTATTAATTTATTATATTGATTTGATCTATATGTAATTGGTTAACGTTTAAAATTTATCTATGAATATTTATTTTAAATACCATTACGAACAATTATCGAATAATGTACATAATGATGTATAGTAAAACAAATCTATCTCCTTATAAAATATTAGGTTTAAACCTTCAATATAGTCAGTAGGTTATAGATTTTTCTAATGGGCTAACCCAATAACTGTCAGGTGAGGGCCTTCATAGGGAGTCATAATCTAATTGACCGGTTTTTTTGTAGAGTGAGTTAGACTTCTAATAACTATCAGGTGAGGGGTGTGATTGCATCTCTATTTAAGAAAAAGTATTGGATCTAGCTTAACTTGATTAAAGCACCAATAATTGTCAAGTGCTGTGTCTGAGATTTAGAGGTTGATTGATCGTACCTTGTAAGTGATTACAAATAGAACAGAGTTTCAAACTTATTAGGCTTATTGTACCAATAACTGTCAGGTAAGGTTCGGTGAGTTAAATAAGAATTTGATCAGCCATGAAAACTAAAATATGATTCTAGTTGTACCTATCTAAGGGAGTATAAGATTTAATTTAAGTAGTGGGAGCACTATTTGATTTAAAGTCCAAAAATTAAATAGTTTGATATTTACACAAATACATACTAATTTATTTAATTATCTTACAAATTGCACAAATGGATATTTGATCTAGTGTTACAAGAAAATGTTTAACTCTCTTCTAAAACATTGACACTTATAGGTTGATTAGACTTGGTTTTAAGATCTGGTATGAAAATCTAAGAATTGTTCTAAATTATGAAAAATAAGGTTCCTTTTTTCAAGGATAGAAACCTATTACCCTTTCAATGAATTATTTAGTAAAGAGAGATAGAACTTCCAAAAATATCTAAAAGTAAGATAATATCTGTTGATCCCTATGAGTGATGACTTATTGACTCAACATGAAGATATACTATATGCCTATAAAATTTATCTCTTTTTATTAGAATAATTTGAAGAGAGATCAAATGCTAAAAGACTTGAATTGTAAGAGCCTTATTTTGAATGAGACATAATCAGGGCATGCTTCTAGAATTTCATCTTTTGAAGATAATAAAATGCATAGAGCAATTGTATACCTTACGATTTAATATAGATCACACATTTAGACTGATTTAATATTTCAGTCTTTCTCATATAGTTTTAAGCTATTCCAGACAATATATAGTTTTTTTATACAAAATGTATCCTCTCCGAATTATTAAAACAAATAGTATCTTTTCACAAAAGAAGAAAAGAAAGGGTGAAACCAAAGATAAGTGTCATTTTATAAATAGCTTAGGAAGAGGAATTGTTCTCTTTTCTCAAACGTCTGAGTACAAATAAAATGCAAAGTATGTTTTCTTGTCATGTTAATTAGAATGAATTAATTGTTAATTTATATTATAAATTCTGAATAATAGATTCAGATGCCACTTTACATATTTATATGTCGTTACAAGACCTTCAGAGTAAGAAGTTACTTAAGAAAGGTACAGTAGCATTGATGATGGCCAATGGAGCAACGATTGCTACCAATATACAAAAACTTGCAAATTGGTTTTGTATTCAAGCCATAATTTTATGCTATACAAAGTAGTATATTTTGATACAGTCAATAAAATATTTTATCTGTCAATCAAATATGTAAATGTAGTTAAATGTTAGATTTGGATAGATGTAAATATTTTATTTATTTGAGAAATAAATTAATTGACATTGGCTTGGGCATAAATTTGTTATATGTTCTTGAAGTATAAGAAATTAACATGACAAATAATGTTGATAAGAGAAGATCCAGAAATAAGATCGATTCAAAACTATTATGGTGTCATTAATTAGGTCATATTGAAGTAAAATGATTAAATAGATGGGTATAAATGGACCTTTTAGTCCATTAGATTTTAAACCTTACCTAACTTATGAATCCTGTCTTCAAAAGAATAATGATTGAATTGCCCATTATAGGACAAGGGAAAATAGCCATTAAAGTTTTTGAATTGATATATATAAATGTGTATGGTCCATTTAGAAAAATGGTTAGAGGTAGTTTTGTCTTACTTTATAACCTTTATCAAGGAATATTCACAATATAGTTATGTGTACTTAATAAAGTACAGATTGAATTCTTTTGAAATGTTCAAGAATTCAACATAGAAGTAAAGAAACCAACACAAAAAGTATTAAAATGCTACGATCGGATCATAGTAAGGAATACTTGAATACTGAATTCCTAGATTATATAAAGATCAATGGTCTTGAATACTGAATTCCTAGATTATATAAAGATCAATGGTATTCCATATTAGCATATTCTTCTTTATGCTTCTTAATATAATAGTATATTACAAAGAAAGTGGAGGTAGGTTCTATGACCTAAATCATGCTTGAAATGTAATTTTTTGAACAAGAAACCCTAGGCTAAGAACATGAAAAACAAAAGTTTCCAAGCATGATTACCTTAGGGCTTTTGTTGCTCTTGTTGCAAGGATAATTATTTGATGAAGATGAGAATCAAAACCATGAGTCCCTCTTCATTTTACACCCATCCCCTTACTTCTTCTATGGCTTTTCGAAATTCTAAAGGGAGATTGCCATTTTTGCTTTATTTTTCTTAATAAAAATAAAAATAGAAAATATCTTATATATTTTTTATTTATTTTAATTAGTATTTATCTAATAAATATATTAAATAAATAAAAATGATATG
>JAVXUL010003015.1:0-12815 GCA_035590515.1 Trichilia minutiflora | reverse complement strand
AAGGTTTGTTCCCTCTGAGCAGTTGTAACTCCTCCCCCACAGTAAGGTCGAGTATTCCCTTTTCTGTGTTTCTTCACATAATGACGAACTAAACAAACTAAAACTGGATTAGGATGCATACTTGTTTAAATTGTTTTAATGTGTATATATGTTTTCTAAGTATCAGGAGTATGCTCTTCTCTTACCCTTCAGGGATCCTGAGAATCAGAAACTGAGAAATCTGTACAGTATTTGTTTATACAGTAATTAGCTACAGTAATTATGAACAGTAATCACCTACAGTATTTTATACAGTAATTAGCTACAACAATTGTGAACAGTAATCACCTACAGTAATTTTATATATATATATATATATCATCAGAAATCATTTAAAGCAATGAAAACGTAAAAAGGATTCACTCACAAGTTAGGGAGGGTACGCACTCCCTAGAGTTCCTCGTTCAAGTCGAGTTCTTACTCCTCGCTATCTGAGCCTATACACATATATCAAAACTCCATCATTTCATATTCTAAATTATAAACGAGACTCATATGCAAGGAATGCACTTAACCCGAATACCCAAAATTGGTTCATACTAAAAATCGACTAAAACTCCTCTTAACTCAACCGAACATCTCATTCTCAACACCCACAACCCACATTGCATCTAGAATGATGCATTTCGACTCGATTCCATAATTCTTATAAATGGGTCCTACATTCTCGTGTAAGCAGTAACTTAAGTACTATTCACAATCATGCACATTTTTCCAAAATCTCATTTCTAGCTTCCTAACGAATTACCCAAGGTCTCTATAATCCAAATAACATTAGAAAACTATAATTTATGCATTAAAACTCAGAAATCTAATACGAGGCACAGTAAAACCCATACGAATTAAAATTGATAAAATACGAAATGGGGTATACAGACGAGTTAAAAATGGAGCTACGAACCTTGTGGTGTGATCGGTTTCCTTCAATTTGGCCTGGAACACCGAAAACCCCAAATTGAGCTTCGAAACCCTAACATTCCTCTTTCGATTTCTGCACTCCTTGTGACAAATCGAAGCTACCAATGCGTTCTAGACATGGAATGCAACGAAATGGTGGAAAGAAATCAAAGAAAAGGTGAAAAACAAAATGTGTGTGTGTGAGGGAAACAGAGAACGAACGAGAGAGGAGAAGAAGGAAAGAAGAAGAGGAAAACCGGGAGAAGGAGGGGATCAATTCCCCTTTTTATAAAAGTGGGGACAAAATTATCATTTTGCCCCTGATTATTTAAGAAAAGAAGCTTCCAGAAAGGGATAATTCTATCTTTTTGCACGATTTGATTGATCGAATCGACCAATTCGTTCGACCGAAACTAGCTTCGTTCGAACGAATGAAGCCCTTCGTTCGATCGAATCCTTCAATAACTCTCTGAAAAATACTGGTCACAATTTCGTTCGATCGAACTATCCATTCGTGTAGTCGAATGCAAATTCGTTCGATCGAACCTCAGATTCGTTCGACCGAATTATCCTTCAACTTTTTGGAATTCTTGCTGCTCAACTTCGTTCGAACATTGCTGAAATCTACCGAACCTTGACAAATATTTATGAAAAATCGAAACTACCCTTATTCAAAAACACGGGATCTCATATTTAGGGATCATGATATCTTGTTAGAGATCACTCATGATCATTGAGAACTTTGATTACAATGAGTTGTATCGAAGTGATGTGAAAGTATTCATATATGCTCATATCTAGTTCAAGGTGAACCCAGGGGGTCACACACGATAACCGATCCCGTGTTTTTATATTGATAAAAATTAAATTGCTCTGATACATTGATCGGTAATTAATTTTATTCTTTAATATAAAGAATAAAATCTCCTAATAAAGATGCGTTAGCACCCGTACGTCGGGAGATATTCTAATAATTATTAAAATACCGTAAATATGATTTATGAATATTTAGAAGACAAATGCGGATTTATGATTCGATGGTTAATAAATAAATTGATTTTATTTATTAATTAATAAATAAATATTATTTATGGATATTAAATCCTTATTTGATAAATAGCATTATAATTTAATATCAAAATCTTATTCGAAACATAATTATAATAATACTATATTTATTAATTATAATAATTAATTTAAATATGAATAATTATTAAAAGTATTTAATAATTATATTAGTATTATTTATTATTATTATTAATATATAATAATAATAATGAGTAATATATTAATTCTTTCCTTTTTTTTCTTGTTATATATATATATATATATAAATAATTTTGTTATAAGTATCCACCTATGAAACCATGATAAATGTTGCTCATTTGATTGGTTATAATAAATAAAATGTATTTATTTTATTTTTATTAAGTTGGCAAATGTTTATATTACACATGGCAATGTTTTGTCAAAATGAAAATCAAATTTGCTTTGATTGTTGATGCCACCCGTATCGCATTTGTAAACTTTATTATTTGTTTTGATTTTGCTAGTTTTTCATTGGTATATGTGGAATCCATTACACATATTTGTTTGTTTTGCTTTAACAAAAGAAGAAGAGAGAGACGGATGGGATTGAGGAAGGGGAAAAATGGTTTCTTCTTCTGCTTCTTTCTTGGTCTTCTTTCATGGTTAACAAAAACCCATTAATGGTAAATGGTTTGCCATGGTTTTATTTTGAATAAAACCTAGAGAAAGAAAAGGAAAGGAAAGAAAATAAAGATGGAAAATGAATTTCCATGATTGTAAAGCTTTCATATATGCCTAAATATATTTTCTATGTGTAGAAATATAAATATATAAGCTTGTTGAAGCTTATGGCATCGTATATGTCTTCCAATAACAAATCGAAATCATTGTCGTCAAATCGACGTATGGATATGTTTAGAGGTCACTTCGAGTAGAGGTCATTTGGAGCTGAGTGGTTATCCAGTCACACTCATTTGGTATGAGTTTTAAGCTTTATGTTGATGTTTTTTTTTGTTTTTTTTGTGTGTGTAAAATTGTTAAAACATTAAAGAACATTCATATATATTTGATAGATCCTTTACATGGTTTTGTGTTTGGAAACAAATTGTGACTTTGTTAATCATGAAAACCAAACCTTCAGAAAAACCTTGGAATACCAAATGTTGATTCTATCAGAATTGGTTTAAGCCTTGAATTGGACTTAAAAAAATGATCGGTTCCATCGGATCAAAAATAGGTCAAACTTAGCGGTCTGGTCGAATTGAAAAACTGTGCAAACTAGGTCAAAAATTGGGTCTGGGTTGGTTTAGATTGAACTAAATCTGGATTGTATTGAATCGAGTTTTCTTCAATCGAGTTTGAATCATATTAGATCGGGTCTGGGTTTACGTGAATCGGGTTCAATTGAACCGGGTTCATGTTGAGTGAACTAGGTCTGGATTGGTGTGGATCAATCAGTACGTGCACTATATGCGCCTCCACCTGGTATGCATGTGATCTCCACACATCTTCAACCTTCGCATGTATATCATGCATGCACTCGACGATTTTTTGCTTTTTTGCTTTTTCTGATTGTTTTTGACATCATTTTTCGATAAATTTGATACCGTTGGATTCATCTCGAAGAGTAAAATACGTTTGGACCAAGAAACACTCAAAACAAATATGAAATTTGATTGTAATTTGAAGAACTTTCTACCTTATTTGAACTTTATTTGCAATAATTCTAACTCTGATACCACTATTAGAATTCGTTGACATCATTGTAAAACTGTTAGTTGCATGTAGGGACATCTAAATCCTAAAGGCGAAAGATGAAACTAAAACTTTTTTAATGATTTCTACAAGTTTTTATCTCTAAAAACTCCACATTTTCTTCCTTAATATAATTTTATGCATTTTTCGATATTCATTCCTATCTTATACTACCTATTCATAAGTAGGGATTTAAACGATTTAATGCAATTATTCATTAAATAATTGTATTCTTTTTTTAATAATATCTTTGTATCATTAATTATATTTTTTTAATAAAAAAACACAAACCTACATATAACTATTACTTTAATCGTAATCTTTCAATAACAACATGAAAAAAATTATTTCAAAATCAATAGTCATTACTCTTCTTCTTCCGAAAATGGACAACAACCCATTTCCAAATTTATACGCATTAGTCTTCTTGCCTCGAAAATGGCCAACAACTCATTTCAAAATTAATACCTTTTATAAAATATTTTTTTAATTATACAATCTTACAGTCTTTTGATATTATAAATAAGAGTCTACTAAGAGTTTAAATGCATACTATTATGACATTGAATGCTAAATTTACATTATAAATAGACGGCTTCTACCTTAATACTATTCTATAAAATACTTTTAGTTATACAATTGTGTAAAATAGTAATTAAAAATTTACATAAAATAGTTTTGGTTACATAATGTGTAAAATCTAAATTAAATATTATAAAATACTTCTACTAAATTTTAATCTTCTATTCTTTACATTTTTCAATGTTTTATTTAAACTATCAAGAGTCATTGGTTGATGTGATTTATCAAATTTAAAAACTCAGTAACTAGCATCAAATAAATCCTTATTTTATTTGATTTGTAAGAAAGAGGTGATTTTGACATGCCAAAAGGGACCTATATGATAGAAATACAATTTTTCAGCTCTCATTAATATTTTTAGAAATTCTAAGGAGATATTTAACTTAATAATACCTTTCGACAAGGATCTCTGTGATAATAATGGCGTACGATAAGAGCAGTGCGCAGTATGTATAAAATGGCCCTCAACGCCTTCCTGCGCAAATTAGGGCCAATCCTTGAAAAATTTCTGAGTTTCAAACTTTCAATCAATTGCATCAGTGGTTAGTACATCTTTTCTCTATTTATAAACTCTTCTCACTCACTGTTTCGCGCAGGTGCCCTGTAAATTTTGTTTGTACCCTTATTTGCAGATAAAAACTATGAAATAATGATTAAAAAATGGAAACTATACATTTGTTTTGTTAAACGAAAACCAAACCCAGTTTTGTTTTTGTGTTTTTGAAAATGTGTAGTCGTTGATTTTGCAGAATGTGTTATGCACATGGTTGAATTTTAGGTTTAGGTTTATATATGTGAATGTGTGGGTGTATTTATTTGTTTTGAGATTGTTTGCAAAATTCAATTTTGTTGATAGTATTGATGTAACGTGGAAGAGAATGAAATGGGTATCGAATAGTTATGTCATTGAGTTGAAATTTGAGCTTGTGTTGCTTGGAGAGAATGCAGTAGAATTTTGGGATTGAATTGAAGGGAAATGAAAGGGTGTATGAGAGATGAAGTATTACCAACTTTTGAGGGGAATTTGCAATGAAGTTTATGGAGGGAATGACTTGTTCTTTTGATTGGTTCTGTTTAATGAAAAATGTGCGAAAAAAGGTTGACGGAGGCATGACCCACTTGTATGAAAAGTTTGATAACTTTCTCTTTGTTTGGAGTTTGATTCTAAGCATGAGCTTTTCTTGGATGCTTCTGATGATTTTTATAATTATTGACCCTGAAATGCCGTCTGAACTATTTTGAAACTTCTGATCATTGTAGTTTAATTGCAACCTGTTCAAGCCTATAGGTGTAAAAAGTAATTGAAATGATTGTTATTCCTAATGTATATAATATACTTCCGTTTGCTTCCTTGAAGAGTGCCTTCATAGAAATCCATGTGAATAAGGTGAATTTATTGATATTGTGGACTGAGAGGATTCCAGATTGACCTTCTTCTTTATGCATTATTCCCTTTGCTTAAAGCTAGGAGAAACAACTTATTTTTCATTCCAAGACTGTAACTACAATGATGATACCAACCAGTGATTTAGGTAATAACTGATTAGACCTGCTTATCATTTCTTCTGATTAAATCAGACCCCATTTGTTTTTCTTATGTACATTTCATTGTTTCCATTGTATTGATCACTTTCCTTTGTGATTCTCACCAACATTTATGTCAATTGCTTACCTTGTCAATGCACTCGCTTTTATGTTTATAATTAAACATTAAATTAGAACACCTTAAATTCTCATGCATATTAGTATTTTTTAATATATTGGCTTATTTATTGGAATAAATTTGGAAGTTTATGCAAATTATTGTTATATAATGGACAGAGGCTCTTGGGTCAACCTCAAGGGAGTTAATGAGAAAATATGATGTCTGAGGAAGCTGGGCAGATGTTGATGGTTTATGATGATCCCTCAGACCAACGATCATTATCTTTAGATGATACTAGTAGCACAGAGGAATCACCTGATGAAACAAGACTCTCCCTAGATACAAGCAATGATGCAGTTCCATATATTGGACAAAGATTTTCCACTCATGATGCAGCATATGAATTCTATAGTGAATTTGCAAAACGATGTGGTTTCTCCATCCGACGTCACCGCACTGAAGGAAAAGATGGTGTTGGCAAAGGATTGACTAGACGCTACTTTGTGTGCCACCGTGCTGGTAACACCCCTATCAAAACCTCAAATGAAAATAAACCTCAAAGAAATCGTAAATCCTCTAGGTGTGGATGTCAAGCATACATGCGGATAAGCAAAATTACAGAATTAGGAGCACCGGAATGGCGTGTTACAGGTTTTACAAACTATCATAATCATGAACTCTTGGAGCCAAATCAAGTTCGTTTTCTTCCTGCATATCGGACAATATCAGAAACAGACAAGAGCCGGATACTTATGTTTGCCAAAACAGGAATTTCAGTTCAGCAAATGATGAGGCTTATGGAACTTGAGAAATGTGTGGAGCCAGGATATTTGCCATTTACTGAAAAGGATGTGAGAAATTTGCTTCAGTCAATTAGGAAATTAGATCCAGAAGATGAAAGTGTAGATTTATTAAGAATGTGTAGAAATATTAAGGAAAGAGATCCTAACTTCAGATACGAGTACACAATTGATTCTAACAACAGGTTAGAGAACATTGCTTGGTCATATGCATCATCAGTCCAGGCATATGAGATCTTTGGTGATGCAGTTATTTTTGATACAACACATCGCTTGACCGCATTAGACATGCCTCTCGGGATATGGGTCGGAGTGAATAATTATGGCGTGCCTTGCTTCTTTGGCTGTACACTCTTACGAGAGGAAAATTTAAGGTCATTCTCATGGGCACTGAAGGTAACAGAGTGAGATAATAAAATTAATTTCAAACAATATATTACACAATTTTTCTGGGGATGTAAGCATATAACATGTGCATCTGTTCTTTTTCTGACAACTGAGTGTGTCCTGTGTCAATTGGTTGCATCTTGCTGTTCAATTTTAACAGGAGCTTGGCATTGGGTAATACCTCTGAAGAGCTTGCACATTCTCTAATTTGCCATAATGTTCTGCTCTTTACTGTATGTACAGGCACTCTTGGGGTTTATGGATGGAAAGGCTCCACAGACAATATTAACTGATCAAAATATGTGTCTCAAAGAAGCCATAGCTGCGGAAATGCCGATGACTAAACATGCACTCTGCATATGGATGATTGTGGTGAAGTTTCCATCCTGGTTTAATGCTGTCCTTGGGGACCGGTACAACGAATGGAAGGCTGAGTTTTATCGACTTTATAATCTTGAATCAATCGAGGACTTCGAATTGGGTTGGAGTGACATGGTCAATTCGTTTGGGCTCCACACTAACAGGCATATATCCAACTTGTTCGTCTTACGCACACAGTGGGCATTACCGTACTTGAGAAGCAATTTCTTTGCAGGAATGACTACACCTGGCCACTCCAAGGCTATTAATGCTTTCATTCAAAGGTTTTTGAGTGCACAAACGCGTCTTGCACACTTTGTAGAACAAGTAGGTTGTCTTTTTTAATTTCTATTGCATCTATTTGGTTTATGAAACTTATCACAAAGAAATATAAAGGGTATAAAGCATGAGCAGGAGGATGATACAGTCAGTTTCCTGCCACTTCTAAAGATTTGTAGATCATTTATCAGTTTGCAGCTTAATAAATCTGGCAATGTAAACAGCTAAGCATGCAGTTGGTTTTGCTGATGTTGCCTTGGATTACTGGATATCTTTAACATACCAAATTGAACTTTTATCATGATTTCCAGACTACAGCTTTTTGTTTTCAAAAATAATACTTCACATACTTGGTTTAGATAGTGAATCTAAACCTCAGCTCGTCAGCCACATAGAAGTTTTGAAACAATTGTGTTTCTTTGTTATCATCACACTTCAAGTTTTGTCTTACACTTGAGAAATTTTCACCTAACTAAATGCTTTTCCTTTTCTTTTTTAAGGCAATATAGTTTGTGCATGTGTTAATTTTGTAAATGGATTCTTGATCACAGGGGGATTGAGAATGTTTGTTGTTCAATTTGTGTCCTTCCTTTTGATTGTTATCTATATTTTTATATCTTTGTGCAGGATATTTTTCTTTTGGGTGAAAAATTCACTTTTCTAACTTAGCTTTCCAAAAGCAGGTGGCTGTTGCTGTGGATTTTAAAGATCAAGCTGCTGAACAACAGACAATGCAGCAGAATCTCCAAAACATTTGCCTGAAGACCGGTGCTCCAATGGAATCCCATGCTGCTTCAGTTCTCACTCCTTTTGCTTTCTCTAAGCTGCAAGAGCAGCTGGTTTTGGCTGCCCATTATGCATCTTTTCCAATGGAAGACAGTTACCTTGTGAGACACCACACAAAACTTGAGGGAGGCCGGAAAGTGTATTGGGTTCCACAGGAAGGCATCATAAGTTGCAGTTGCCATCAATTTGAGTTTTCGGGAATTCTCTGTCGGCATGCCCTTCGTGTTCTCTCGACAGGAAATTGCTTTCAGATCCCAGAAAGGTATCTTCCCCTTCGTTGGCGCAAGATCAGCGCCCATTCTGTCAAGCTTCTTCAAAGTTCTACAAATGATCATGCGGAAAGGATTCAGTTATTGCAGAGCATGGTATCATCTCTGGTTGCTGAAGCTGCCAAGTCAAAGGGAAGACTAGATCTTGCAACTGAACAAGTTTCCTTCCTCTTGTCTAGGATAAGACAGCAACCAGTTTCATCTCAAGGTTTGAGGGATATTTCCTCCCTTCATAGGAATCTATAAGTCAAGAAATACCTTCAAATAGTTAGCTTATAGCATCATCTGAAATCTTGTGGAAAGCAGAGGGAAAAGCATAGATTTAGGTTCATTGTGATTCCAAATTCCCCCTTATGCAGGTTGGAAGCTGAGATTCGCACTTGAATGCATGTGCATGTCACTTTTTGCTGTCTTACAGTGTTTTATTTCCTGGATGTCCGTTTTACACTTTTTAGACAGTTCATGAGGATTCGTTTATGTACAAATATATATACATATACACAAACTGAACTTTGTTTTTGGTATGTATATCCATGTGTCAACGTTAGGCAATGCACTTCTACTTTGTGCTGTGCTTGGAAGCAGTTTACAGTCTAAAATGTAAGATGTTTTATTTACCTTTTCTGGCTTTCATATTGTTATTTCTCTGGCTTAGGATGTATGTTAAAAGCACTTGGATGAAATGCTTCTTAGACAACAGAATATTTTATGAGCATCACTACAAAAGATTTAAGGCTTCATTCTCTTGATAATGTGGAAGATGGTTTTTTCTTTTAAGCCTTCAGACATAAGAACAAGGATTTGTAGATGACTGTTATTATGTGCATAATTTTCCATTTTTCGAAAACAAAGGATTTAATGATCAAATATCATCCTATACACAACTTTTCCTTTTGAAATTGGTGAGGGATGCTATCAAATCTAAGAATATAGTTTGTTAATATCAAATAAATTCTTAATTTTTGTTAAAATGACTCTGAGTTATCCAAAAAAAGAAAAGATTTAATTAAATTTGCTATGGTAATTTTTATACAATCACACAAAAGCGTGTAACTCATCAATAAAGGGCTAGTACTCAAGTCAATATAATTACTTAGGGACCTCTTCGGTACAAATAAAAATATTGTATCATTTAAAAATAAATCTAAAATATAGGGACCTAGGTAATAAAATCCGACGTAAGTTCACTTACAAGTGTACAAGAATAGGATCTTCCTTTTCTAACGCGAAACGACTGGTTTTGTTCCGTTTGCATCTTTTCCTTAAATTCTGGGTGTCTGCTTTTCGTGACGAGGAGAAGAGGAAGCCAGAACGGTGCGTTTTTAATCCTTTATCCTAATTAGCATTTGTGAATATAAATTTCGTTGCTTATTACTTCAGTGAATGATTGTGATTTTTGTTGCAGGGAAATACAGCTTGAATTTTTTGAATAAAAAATGCATCCTCCGTTGACGCTACATAGACATCCGATGTGTGCTGAAGTGAGTTTTCATTTCCTTCCTTTTTTGCTGAATTTAATGGCTAATAGGAGTACTTTTCTGTAGAAAGTGCTTTTCTTCTGCATATGGAGTGCTTTTCTGTAAAAATGCTTTTCTTCTATCTTTCTTTTGGTTAAAGTGTGGTAGCGTAGAGAAGGTTACATGGGAGGTTTTGCACTATCAATAGAGGTTTAAGAATATCTAGAACGATTTCGTGTCCATTTTGCTGTGTTTAACTGAAATCGAAAATGCATTTTTGTTGTGCTTGTGGAAAGTGCTTTTGTGGATGTGCTTTTATTTGAACGCACTTTATATGAAAAATTATTCTTCATACCACACTCCTAGCACTTGCTGAAATATATTTGATACAAGGTGCATATCAGATGTTTCTGTGAAGGGTACTTTTAATTGAAAGTGATTTCAGAGAAAGTAGTTGAAATTGAAACTGTTTTATAGATAACATTTATGAAATATTTCTTCAAGATGCAGTTAAAGTACTGCAAGACCGAAAAGGATGTTTTCATCAAAGGCATTACTCAATTGGTTATTTAGATAGTCCAACTGTTTTGGGAGATCAAAGTAGTGCTTTTATCTATTTTAGTTCAAAAATAACAATAACACCCCCAAAATATATCACTGATCTCTTTGAAATCGTTTCACTACATGTATCCTTTGAATAATGAGGGAAGAGAGTTCCCTAAGCATTTTGATTAGATCTTGCAATCGTTTCACTACATTTAAGTTCTTGCAGGAGTTTGGCACTATAATTTTAAGGTACCATGAAGTTGTTGTGTCTGTTTTATAGATTTTGATTGAAATAGGAAATGACTTTCTTGAGTGCCTTTTTAGAAATGTGCTTCTTGAAGGAATAGTTTGGGGATTTTTTTAGAAAGTGTTGTTATTTAAAAGCACTTTCAATGAAAAACATTATCCACGACCTAGAACACTGAAATGCTGACAAAAGAATGGAGCTTTTATTTGTCATGTAGAATACCAAGAGCACTTAGAAAAGCATATTTGATGGTTGGGTAGGCCTATTTGGGTATGTTCTACACAAGAAGTGTTTTTAAATAAAAATGCTTTCTATAAAAGTACTTGAACCTGTTTTTAAAAAAAAACACTTATGAAATGTTTCTTCAAAATTATCTTAAAAGTGGTTTGACCTCAAACCATTTTGCTTCCTAGTGAAGCATGAATAACATATTGATTTAACTGGTAGACTGAATACCTTTTCGATCAGAATTGTACTTTTATCTATTTCATTGAAACAATATATATACACAAAACATTCTAGGTTGTTTAAAAGCATTTCAACCGTGACAATAACACTCCCAATTCCCAAACACACTAATAATTTCTAGAATGAAACTTAATTTAACACTAATCTCTTTAAATTGAACTACATCTACTTATTTGAATAGTCTTGATGATGAGTTCAAATGTTTGATCAACACCTGACTGAAATTCTTGTAAAACAGATTATTGAGGAGTTCCAAAAGTGTCACTTAGACCATCCAATCAGGAAATTCTTTGGTGATTGTACAGACCTCAAAATAAAGCTTGATCTATGCTTCCGACATGAGGTTAGTTTTATTTATTGCATTTTACCCTCTTATTCATATTTCTGTAGTGAAAATACATATATATGGCATATGACATTCTTGACATTTTGCTCAAATCCTTGCATTATACCACAGAAAGCTGTGAAGCGGAAGGCTAACTTCGAACAGAGTAAGAAACTGAGAGAAAGGCTTGAAGCATCAAGGAAAGAGTTTCCTGAAGCAGAAGCTAAATGTTGAAATTCAGAAAGCTCAGCTGGACGAGAATTTCATGCAACATATTTTTTATAACTTCAGATAGCATATTATAATATGAATATATATACTGAACCTGTACAAAGTATTAAATGTTAAGAGGCTTCAAATTTTTTGATTCGTTCTGCAATGTTTCAATTATATGAATGAAATTTGAACCGCACATGTTGTGCATTTCGTATTCTATTTCCATTCAGAGAAATTTATGATGCCTTTCAAATTCAAATTTGCCGTTTATTTCAATGTCAAGATTGCTGTTACTAAAGTATGTGATCTGATTGGGTTCAATTTGGCATAAAGTATGATGACAATTTTCTCAATCAAACAACAGAAATTTCATTCTCTCTCGACTCGTCAATACATTCATTCGGTAAATGTACGTCATATAATTTTATTCGATGGACGTACTAGGACGTACAGACTTGTTGAAGCGAGTCTTACAATTAATAAATTTCCATTTGAAGCCTCTTCATTTCATAAATTGCACAAGTCATTAGGAAACTTTGGTATTTTTCCTGGAATCTTGTATATAGAGCAATATGCTAGCGTAACGGGCCCGAACCGGCGGGTTCGGGCCGGTTCGACGGTTTGCAGGAAATGGAACCGGACCGGAAAAGGACCGGTCCGGTCCGGTCCGGTTCGACGGTTCCGGAGTGACTGAACCGGACCGGAACCGTGGCATGAACAGTAAGGGG
>JAVXUL010002994.1:0-12816 GCA_035590515.1 Trichilia minutiflora | reverse complement strand
AGAGCTGCTTGTTTATACACCCTTGGGGAAGAGATTAGTGCGGAACACCGTGTTCAGTCGGTGTGAGGTCTGGATAGGAGATGTTGCTCTTGAGATTGATTTGATTATGTTGAGAATCCATGATTTTGATGCCATTTTGGGCATAGACTGGTTATCAGCATTATGTTGCGATTGATTGTTTTCGGAAGGTGGTGACCTTCCAATAGTCGGGAGAGCCAGAGATTGTTTTTATGGGCGAGCGGAGGATACTTTCTTCTTGTACCATATTGGCGATAAAGACTAAGAGATTGCTTCAGAAAGGATGTCAGGTGTATTTGGCACATGTGTTTGATAGATCAGTTCCAGGAGTTAGTATGGAACAGGTGCTAGTGGTTAGAGAATTTTTCGATGTGTTTTCGAAGGAATCGCCTGGATTACCGCCTGATAGAGAGTTTGAGTTCTGTATCAACCTGGTGTCATGGGCGACACCGATTTCGATACCACCCTACCGTATAGCACTCGCAGAGTTGAAAGAATTGAAAGCCTAGTTAGAGGACTTGATCGAGAAGGGTTTTATTTGACCAAGCATGTCACCTTGGGGTGCACCAGTGCTGTTTGTGAAAAAGAAGGACGGTACATTGAGGCTCTGTATCGATTACAGATAGCTCAATCGAGTGACCATTAAGAACAAGTATCCATTATCGAGGATTGATGATCTGTTTGATCAGTTGCAGGATGCGATGTGTTTTCCAACATTGATTTGAGATCGGGATATCATCAGGTCAGGATTAGAGACAATGATATTCCCAAGACAGTATTCAAGACTCGATATAGTCATTATGAGTTCCTGGTTATGCCATTTGGATTAACCAATGCACCTGCAACATTTATGGATTTGATGAATCGGGTTTTTCATCCGTATTTGGACAAGTTTGTCATTATGTTTTTAGATGACATACTTGTGTATTCGAGGAATAAAAGAGAACATGCCCAACATCTCAGGGTAGTGCTTCGAACCTTGAGAGAGAGACAGCTGTACGCCAAATTCTCTAAGTGGGAGTTTTGACTTAGAGAGGTGAACTTCTTGGGGCATGTTGTATCTAGCAGTGGAATATTTGTGAATCCAAAGAAGATTGCGACCATAGTTTAGTGGGAACAGCTAAAAAATGTAACAGAGATCCGTAGCTTCTTGGGGCTAGCGGGGTATTATAGGAGATTTGTTGAGAACTTCTCCTTGTTGGCTGCACCACTGACGAGACTTACTAGGAAAGAGGCTAAGTTTGAGTGGGATGATCAGTGTGAGCAGAGTTTTCAGACTCTAAAGCATTGTCTTACTTCGGCACCAGTATTGACACTCCCTACGCCAAGAGGCGGGTATGTTGTTTATAATGATGCCTCGAGGCGGGGCCTCGATTGTGTATTGATGCAGAATGGGAAGGTTATAGCTTATGCTTCTCAACAGCTGAAGAAGCATGAAGAGAACTATCCTAACCATGATTTAGAGTTAGCTACAGTGTTTTTTGCATTAAAGATTTAGAGGCATTACTTGTATGGGGAGCAGTACCAGATATTCACTGATCACAAGAGCCTCAAATTTTTACTGATGCAGAAAGAGCTGAATTTGAGACAACAGGGGTGGTTAGAGTTGATTAAGGATTATGACTTTATCATTGACTACCACCCAGGAAAGGCTAATGTGGTTGCTGACGCTTTGAGCAGAAAGACTTCAGCCAGTTTAGCTTATGTTCACACCACTTATATGCCTTTGCTGATGGATCTAAGAGCTTTGAGTGTGTCACTAGGGTATGATGAGGTTGGAGCCCTGATGGCTAACTCCCTAGTAGATTAGATCAGACAAAGCCAGATGTCAGATAGTGAGTTGGTCAGAGCTTGTCAGAGGATTAGAGATGGCAAGGAGAGTGACTTCTACTTCACTTAGGATGTGACTTTTGGCTTTAAGAGGTCGGGTATATGTACCCAGTGACAGAGGCTTGAGAGAGGCTATCCTAGAAGAGGCCCACAGTTCTGCATTTTTTATGCACCTGGGCAGTACTAAAATGTACCGAATCATCAGACAGAGCTACTGGTGGTCGGGGATGAAACAAGATATAGCCAATTTTTGGTTAGATGTTTGATATGTCAATAGGTTAAGGCTGAGCACCAGAGACCTGCAGAGACTTTACAGCCTCTACCTATACCTGAGTGAAAGTGGGAGCATATTGCTATGGACTTTGTGGTTAGGTTGCCTCGGACTCAGGCGGGCTGATGAGAACTCAGGCAGCACACCAAAATAAGAAAATTCATACAATTAATTAAATTCATAAAATTAATGATGAGAACTTAGGCAGCACACTAAAATAATAAAATAATATTCCTAATTAAATAAGAAATTAATTTTATGAATTTTCTTATTTTGGTGTGCTGCTTGAGTTCTCATCAATGATGATATAAAAAGTGAACCAAGATTATATGATTAACTATAACTATAAAGAAATAGCCTAGAGTAAATTTATGTGGAGGTCACCTAGGCAAGTGAAAAGTAATTTAAGGTTAAACTTCGAGGAGGTTACCTAGGTGATTGAGTATCTAGTTGTGGCAGGTAAAAGGTTGAAAGGTGGTATCCATGGGATACAACGTATTTGCTCACCTATAACTACTCGAGATAAACTTCAGTGATGGACATGATTTTTACATAAGTTAAGCATGTATAACAATTATTTTCTAAATGAATAAATAAATCATAATTTTATTACATAATTCATTTATTTTGTATGCATTGAAAAAAAGAAAATAATTGACTGTTTAGGATCACTCTTAGTTAGGGTGATTATTAAAGAATAGTGCTAGTCCATTGATTTTTAAATTAGAGCAGGCCATGATTTTGAAATATTTAAAAATATTTTATTATATTTTCATAATTGGTTTTCATTTCAAACCCTCTTTTTATTATAAATGCTAATTTAATGTTAAAACACACACACACACACATATATGTATGTTTGCATAACTATATTTAACTATTTGTCCACTCACAGAGTATATTTTCATATACTTACCCCCATTATCCTTCAGTTTCAGGTGTTCAAGAGCTTGGTTGAACGACTCACAAAGTGGTGATTGCATAAAAAATTTGAAACTTTAGGTATATTATTGTACTCAACTTAAAATTTTAAAATCTAAGTCCATTAGGAATGATTAAAATATTGAACTATGTATTTATTTTCGAGATTTGTAAAAGAATTTATAAAACTATTTGGTTTTGTAGATTTTATAACTAAATTTTTTTTTTTATGAGACTATGTTTCTTTAAATATCTCAGAGAGACAGATTAGTATTTGTTATGCTATACATGTTTGAATAAAAATGATATTGATTCTAAAATGGTTTTGGAATTTGAAATGATTGAGAAATTAAGAAATGAGATGTGAATATGGTTTGATTATATATTCTTTTAAGTTCAGTTTGAGTTTAATAAATAGTTACCACAGAAGCCTTACAGGCTCTAGATATGCATTTTAGAATTTAGGATATATATTAGAAGTTTGTAATGATTTTCATGAGTGGACCCCATAGATTGGACCATGACAATTAAATTGGACATATAATGATATATTATGAATAATTATTTGATTCTATAATGATTATGCTCTAAATGATTTTATTTGGATTCAATGACTATTATCACATGGGTGATATGGCCAGTGGATCATGATATATATTATTATTGTAGTAATAGGATTAGTAACCTATCATGATAAATATTATTATTATAGTAATAGGATTAGTAACATAGAGCGAACAGAGGTAACGACTGTCTAAATGGGCCGTGCACCACTAGGACCTTTATAAGAGAGGATGGTTATATATATTATTATAGAATAGACCATTAGGTGAAAGTACTGAGGATAGTCACAGATAGTATCATGTGATCATTCGATGCCAACGTTAGTGATAAACAATATTTATTAAAATGATCATACATGCTAATATTTTTCAAGATAAAGAATATTTTATTAAATGATCATTAGTTTTCACATGTGCAAAAAACTCACTGATGAATCGGGATTGCTTTTCATCAGAGTAATTATTTGAAAAAGAAGTTAGTCCAATGGTTTTAAATAAAACAGGCCATGGTTTTAAATATAGTAAAATATTTTGTTTAATTCAATTCTTTTAACTAATTATGGTTATATGTGTGTGTACGTTTTAGATAAATATTTTCTTTATTTGTTCACTTACGAAGTATACTCTCGTATACTCACCTTTCTATCTTTTTAGTTTTAGATGATTTCAAGCAGATTGAGAGTTAGAAGTAGTAGCATCATCAAACTTTAGAAATAATTTGGTAAGTTCCCTACTCGACTCATATATTTGTTATACGAGTCCAATGTGTTTAAATAAGAAACTTATGTTTTCACTGAAAATAGGAAATAGATGTAAATTATTTTTAAAGTTTTATGTATTTATTTTATATAATTTGTAATGGTTGATGATCGATATCCTTATGGTATTTTTGAGAAATACTTGTTGTGTTTTGAGAATGATGATTTGAAATGAATCACATACATGGGTTATTTGTTTTCATGATTGGATTTGGATTGTTTTTAGGAAGATTATTTGAGAAGTAAAATAAATGAGTTTTGGATTGAAATCAGATACCATGGATGTCTTGTAGATTCTCATACTATATTCAAGTGTTGGAATATATGTAAAGAACTTGTAATAATTATCATACGTGGATTCCACGAATGAAAATATAATAATTTTAATAGTATTAGAGTTTTTAATTTTTAAAAGATTTTTTAAAATGTTTCAAATGATTTTAGTTGATTCTTAAATCATTTTGAAAATTTTCAATGGACTATAAAGTTTTATTGTTATTTAATAATTTAAATAAAATATTTAAATTAATTTTATTTAATTTTTTATAATAAAAAAATATTTATAAATTTAAATTATAAAATAAAAATAAACTTATAAATTTTTATGAATATAGAATAAAATATTTTAAATTTAATTTTTAAATAATAATTTATAATTTTTTAATATAAAATAAAATATTAAAATTATAAATTAAATTTAAAATATAATTTTTAAAAAATTTTAATTATTTTAATTTGAACGTTTATATAATAGAAGTCAAAGATTCATACGATAAAATCAAAATTTTATGTAATAAAATTATATATTTTTATTTTTAATGAGGAGAATTTTTATTTTATTCTTAAAAAAATATTTATCATAAATATAATAAAAAAGTAAATGATATTTAAAAAAAAGAAAGAAAGTTTTATCACAAATTTACTAACAATGAGGTGAATATTATAACAGAGCTAAATTTTATTTCAACAAACTATCAGGGCAAAATTTATCATTCTTCCTTCGAATTAAATTGGACGGCATAAATTATGAAACTGGCATTTATACCTAAAATATGTCCTTGCAACAGCCAACAGGGAATTGTCCTCCTTAGCACGTGTGTTTGTATTGTGTGTGTGGGCAATTAAAAAAACATGGTTACTGCTACTGCAAAACTGACTTGGGTTGTTGGAAATTTAAGGCCATGAAGTAGCAAACATAAGGTAGTAAATGTTTCTACGAAGCAACGATAGATCCAAAGAAAGAAAAAAAAGATTTTAAAAAAAAAAAAAAAAACTTGGGCTGATTGTTTGAACCAGGAAATTGAATGTTTGATGGGAGCTGATGAGATGGAACCAAACGGTGTTTTTATTTTAACCACAGACCACCACGACAACCAAGTAAAAAGACCTTTTCTAATTCTGAGCTTATGTGGTGGTCGGCAGAATGGAGTGGAGGATATAGAAATGAAAATAGAAATAAAGATGGGAGATGGCTAAAAAGCCAGAAGTCAGACTAAGTCTAACATCATTTTCAGAATCAGAATCCCTTTATTACTTAGACACTTATGTTCACACCTAACACGTGTAAAAGGTCATAAGGAAACAATAAATGAACAGGATTTCAGACTTTCAGTGGTTATAAAGACAGTCGCAGAGAAAAAAGCTAATTCACATCTTTGTCCAGTCAGAGACAGGGAGGTAAATTGGAAATTGCATATTGCATATTGCAAAGTGTAATAGTATTCGGTGAAATTAGCTCAACGAGCTATTAGTCATGGTGTCATGTGCCCAGAACCAGATAGAGAGAGACGAATACCTGAAAACAGCTATCCAATGGGAATCTGTGCAGGTATACAAGAAATTTACTGCAGATGGTTTTACAGCAGTGATGAAACATAGGCTACAATTCAAAAGTTCTTCAGTTGACGGAAAATCAAGCTTGCATAACATAAATAACTTCAATAGAAGACTAGTAAAGATGAATGAATACTTTTATATACATGAACTAACAGAATTGTACATATGTTGGCATTCTCACTTTAGAATTGGCTTATTTCATGACGTCCTTAGCAGTTGAATAGAATTCTATAAATACAAACATGTTACATAAAACAACTGATATCCGGCCCTAAATGTTTGGGTGATTTCTGTGAAATTTAATTATAAGGCACCAATTAGAAACCTGAGCAGAATTGCTATAAACTTGAAATTTCTCTAGTTTGGTGAAAATGTTATCCTCGGTATTATTTGTTTAACAGCCTACAATGAGCAACCCAAATTGAAAGTTGCTAGTATTTTGTACCTCAAGAAAAATTTTGGTAATTTCTAACTTACTGAACAATATGGGATAATTTAGAAGCTTCGATAATTAAAAGTCAGGCTGAATAATTGAAGTTAAGCATCGAGGCCACATACGGCTGTTTAGGTCTACAGCTCTGGGATAAGAAATGACTTCAGGAATCGGAAAGTAGGCATAGTGAATGTTGCACACACCTACTGTGATGCCGCTAAATCCTGCAAAAGCACCATGAACCTGCCACAATCAAAGAGACTGAGAAATATGCTATAGGAGTGCCTTTACCCAATTGCAGAAAACTACTTTTAGCAAAGTTACCAACCACTCAAGCTGCCATGGCTGAAATTGGCCGACTTTTAGGATCCGAAATATGTTATTGTTAAGATACACAATTTCATTTTTTTCTAAGTTTCAGCAGATTTTAGCTCGTATGAAATTGTGTTATGATATAATCATATTGATTTCCATATTTTTCTTAACAAATACTGAATGTTATTTGAATTTAAACATGATCTTCTCAAGAAGAATATATGTCTTGAAAATTGCGCTAAAAGATAAACACTTTATCCAAGGATGGAGTATTGGAGCACTTTCAGCATTATATCTCTTAAGATCAATACACACTAAAAATACTTGATAAAATTTACATTTCAACCATACAATTTACCAAATACTCATACATACTTTTGAATCTCACTTCCAGCAAATTGATTGGTTGACATAAAACTTCTTGAACCGAAAATTGATCACTTAAAAAATATTTGTGTCCCCACCACTGGTCATAAAGCCTCATTATCAACTAAGATTTCAGTTTAGGGTTAATACACTCAGCACCAGCGGATGTAGGCAATGAGTAATTTATGACCCGAAAATGTTTAAAGACAAATGAGCTACAACATATCTAAAGAACTAAATCATATAATCCAAATCTACTACTAGAGCTTTAGAGATGTAACAAGGAGCCTTCGTCTATATCATTAACACCATTGCTTCAAATGAATTTAACTTTGCATGCAACTTGCTCCCATTTATTCTCTCTTAAATCTGTTTCATACTTGCACCCCAGATCTTTCCTGTAGGTATCAATTATCAACTCTAACTCTAACTAAGGTTGTTGATTATGTAACAACATCTTATCCATCCTTTCAAACAATAGCTTCAGCATCATCTAATATAAAGTTAACTGAGATAAAAATTTAAAGATTGTAATGCAAATATAATCAGAGTACTGCAAAAACTTGCGGCAATAGGTGTTGTGTTAACAAAGTGCAACTAATGCTGTCAGAAAAGACGGATCCTGGTGATGCTTGGAAGGGATATATTCCCAATTATAAGTTTTATGAACATTTAAGGATTACATATGAGTCAAGTGCCTTTCTAATTGCATCTACATGACTACGTAGGCAAATACGGTTGCTTCCCAGAGTCTTGTATCCTGAAAATTTTTGACAAAAATCAATCTCCCTAAATTTCCAAGAATACCATAGATCCCAAACGTAGGAAACACTTTCAAACCGTTACAATAGCAATGCAGCTCGTTGTTGTTATCCAAGCGGAAAATTAGCAAACAAGAAAATTAAAGGTAATGATCCATGAATGTTGAATTATAATCAACAATCATCGTAAAACTAACTAAGAAATTAAGAAAAATATAAAAAAAATTTCCAATTCAATGTTATACCTTAGGAAGTACCCTGTCGTTATTTATGTATCCGTTCCACTTCTCATCAGAAGGGTAACCATCTGGAAAATCTTCATTTACTGGAGTCCTGCAACAGATTAAAACACTTCAATTTAAACCAAAGCAAATTGATCGACCGAACTATGCGTCTCTCGCAACAAACACTAAAACTGACCTCATTCTAAGACAAAACGTTGAAGGAATCGGCTTAACGTCTTCAAAAATATCTGTGATGTGAGGAAGTTTAAACCGCTCCTCGAAATCTCTTTGGAATTCATCCTTGCAATCAGGGTCGCTGAAATGAATTCCTGCATGACAACAGTTTTCCAGGTAATTCGGATTCTGAATAGCTGATAAGGCAGTTTTGTTATACTCGTGCATCCCATTATTGAAAAACAAGAACAATCAGTAGATGTTTTTTTATTATGGCAACGCAGTTTGAAAACACAAACAGAGCCTATAAATAGGCTTTTACATCATTGAATTAAAAACAACCTTTTGATAATCTGGAAGTAATGTCTAAGGTGCAATCAAATGAAGAGAAAAAATAGGCAAGAATAATGCAAGAATAGCAGACCTATTCTCCAACTTTCCCACGTTGTAGAAACTTTCCATGTTGATAGATTAAATCTCCTAAAATTTTGGATCAATTCTCAACACTCCCCCTTGATCCAAAATCATGTGCACCAAGCAAATTCCTCGAGTAATCATGTTGTTTTTTGGCCAAGAGATTTTGTAAGAATATCTGCAATTTGTTCTTCTGTGCAACAGTACTGAAGAACTATCTTCCCTTCAGCAACTAAGTCTCTAATAAAATATGCCCTTATATCAATATTCTTGGTCCTACCGTGATATACAGGATTCTTTGACGTGGCTATTGTTGCTTTATTATCACAATGTATCTCTGTGGCTTCCCTCTTCTAAGCCAAATTACTTGACATGCAGTTGTAGTTGTTACTATATACTTAGCTTTTGAAGATGACAATGCAATAGTGGCCTATTTATTTGAACTCCATGAAACCACTCCAGATCCTAGACTAAATACATAACTTGTGGTACTCCTTCGATCCTCCATACATCCTGCCCAATCACTATCAGTATATCCAATAAGCTCACATTGTGTCACTTGCTCATACTATATTCCCAAATCAAAAGTTCTTGCTACATATTGTAGAATTCGTTTTGCAGTTCCATAATAATGCTTTGAAAGAGTATGTATAAACCTAGATACTACACCAACCGAATGAGAAATGTCAGGTTTAGTGTGAGTTAAATAAATAAGACCACCTACTGGGCTCATGTATTGCTGTTCGTTTGCTGGTTTAGTGCCATCATCTAATTGCAGCTTCTCATTCATATTCATTGGTGTACCAGCTACCTTACAACCCATCATATGGAACCTGTTCAACAAGTTTGTTGCATACTTCTTTTGAGAGATAAAGATGCCGTTTTTAACCTGCTTCACTTCTGTTCTAAGAAAATAATGTAACAAACCTAAATCTGACATTTCAAATTCTTTTCTCATGCTTACTTGAAATTGTTCTGTAAGAACAGAGGATGAGCCCATGTAGATCATATCGTCTACATAAAGACTGACAAATAAAATATCTTTACCTTTCTTCTTGATATAAAGTGTGGGCTCATTTCTACTTCTCTCAAATCCATTCTCAATGAAGTAAGAATCAATTCTCCCATACCATGCCTTTGGGGCCTACTTTAATCCATAAAGAGTCTTTTTTTAACTTGTATACCTTTTCCTCTTCATTTTGAACTACAAAACCTGCAGGTTGTGTTACATAAACCTCCTCCTCTAATTTGCCGTTAAGGAAGGCTAATTTAACATCAAATTGATACACAGATCAACTTAATTGTGCAACAAGAGCTAAGAGTGTTCTTACAGCTTCAAAGTATGCAATCGGAGAGAAGGTATCTTCATAATCTATATCATGTTGCTGAGAATATCCCTTTGCTACTAATCGAGCTTTGTACTTTTGTATACTTCCATTTGCATTGTATTTAATCCTAAACACCCATTTTACTCCAATTGTTCTTTTATCTTTAGGCAATTCAACTAGCTTCCATGTCCCATTCCTTTTGATTGCCATTAATTCCTCTTCGATAGCTTGCTTCCATTCAGCTTTCTTGATTGCTTCCTCAAAGGAATTTGGATCAACTATAAACAAAGCTTGTATTTATCCATAAATGTCTCTCAAGGATTTGTATCCTCGTGTCGTCACTTCTTTAGTTGAGCTTGATGAGCATGAAGACATTTCATTACTTAATGGAGTTGTTGCTTCTGATACTGCAGGTGTGAAAGTATTAGATTTCTCAGGGGTGTTGGTTAGAGTCTGACGCAAATCATCACCATTATTTTGCTCTTCTTCAGTAACATTATGTTGCTCTTCTTCGTCAGCAAATTCTTCAAGATGAATGACTCCTTCATTATCTTCTTGCCATATCCATCCTCCTTCCTCATTAAATACTATATTTCTGCTAACGATAATATTGCCATTTAGAGTATTGTAAAGCCTATATACCTTGGAGTTGGTGCAATAACCAACAAAGACACGTATTATGACTTTTCATCTAATTTGCTGTGAATTTGTGAGTCAATCAAAGTATAAGCAACACACGCAAAAACCTTTAAGTGGTTTACACCCGATCTTCTACCTATCCAGACTTCATAAGGTGTCTGATTTGGGATTGCTCTTGTTGGTGAGACATTCAATAAATAAACAGTTGTCGCAACAGCTTCCCCCCAAAACTATATAAGCAATCCTTTCTCTTAGAGCGTACTTCGTGTCATCTCCACCACGGTTTGATTTTTTCGCTCAGCCACTCCATTTTGTTATAAGATATATGGAGTGGTGAATTCTCTGTGGATGCCATGCTCTTCACAAAAAGAGCTAAATACTTGCGAAGTACATTCTTCTCCTCGATCTGTTCTCAACAAGAACTTTAAACTTCGTAAAAGCTCCAAAGGTCTCGACTTTGTTTTGCAAGCCAACTCATTCGACTATGATCATCGATTAAAAGCATAAAAATTGACTCCCTCCAAATATCTCTATCTTTATTGGTCCACACAAGTCTGCATGGATTAACTCCAAATTAGTAGATTCTCTCCAAGCCTTTCCTATAGGAAAGGGTTTCTTGTTTTGCTTTTCAGAGATACAAACTTAACATACTCCAAAGGTTTTGAGCTTGAGTATTCCTTTCCCTATGTCTTTTTGTTGTAGCAGCTTCATATTGTTGAGATTGAGGTATCCATATCTCTTATTCATAGCCTTGTCTCTACTTCTCTTTTGGCTAGCATGATATAGTTCTTCAGATTCGTGAGCTCTATAGGAAACAATTTGTTCTTTGACATGTTCACTTCTACTACTATTTGATTTATTTTCTTACTTTTGATCAAACAAGATGAGTTATCAAACACCACAGAGTATGCATTTGACATTAGTTGTCCGACACTTAATAAGTTTTGAGATAAGCTAGGAATAAAGAAAACATTGCAAAGGTAGCTGATTTTACCATTGTTGTTCCTTAGCATAATTGTCCCCTTTCCTTCAACTTGAATTTGTTTATCATCGGCAAGTCTAACAATCATCTTGTATCCCTAATCCAATTCTTTAAACATGGTCTTAATGATTGTCATATGATTCGAACATCCACGATAAGCCCCGTGCTTAGATCCCAAGAGCATATTGATAATTTTATATTTTTACTGTACATGTAATTGTACTTGTATTATATATAGTTGACACACCATATTGACTATATATTTACTTTGAGGATTGGAGTTGGTTACGATAGAGTTTTGGGATCGTAAACGCAGGGACCTCAACGTAATTAAATATTAGTTTTATTTTGAGTAGGACCTTAATGATATTTTTCAAATTTGGGGGAGGACTTAAATAAAAATTTTTATTTTTGATGGGTTCGGTCGATCAAATAGGGTGATTCGTTCAACCGATATTTTAGAGACTCCTTGAAAAATTTGTGGCTTTAGATTCATCCAAATGAATGGAAGATTCGTTCGATCGAATGGGTCTTCGTTCGACTGAATAAGCCATTTGATCAGTCAAAATACCTGGTTCGTTCGAACGAAATGGGATTCGTTCGATCGACAAAATGAAAGTCCCCTAACTTTTCAGAGTGTCGAAGGATTTGTTCGATCAAAGTAGGTAGTTCGTTTGAATGAACCTTCAATTTGTTTGATCCAACTGTACGAAATGATAATTTTTGTCCTCTTCTAGAAGCTTCTCCTTTGCATTACTTAAGGGTAAAATGGTAATTTTATCTTTTTTCTATAAATAAGGGGCTAAGGCCTCAGATTTGCACATTGCTTCTGAAGTGGGGATTTTTACCAAAACCCTAAGGATCTATTATGACATCATATGCATGTTTTTATGGATTTATCAAACTATTTTGATAACTAAGCATTTAGGGTTGGAATTTGTTACCCAAATGAGTGATCCTCAAGCTTGAAGTCTCCCCCAAGC